>OMOT01026300.1:4234-22334 GCA_900312575.1 Acanthochaenus luetkenii | reverse complement strand
CAAGGTGAGACAGAATAGGAAGTGTGTGTGTGTGTGTGTGTGTGTGTGTGTGTGTGTGTGTGTGTGTGTGTGTGAGTGTGAGTGAGACATAGAAGGACTGTCTTGTAGCATGCTAATCGTTCAGAGAATTCACTGCTCGCTTATATCTCCTCTGTCTTTGTCTGCAGTACCTGTCTTACTGTATGGGCCTGTGTCCACGGGCGTATACTGACTATGAGCTGCTGCTGCTGCTGACTGTGGTGAGCAGGGTGGGCCTGGAAACACAGCTCGCCCTCCAGCCCAATGTGGACCTCTGCTCTCTACAGTGCAACATCTTCAACAACTTCAGGGACTGGGACACCATGGTCAGTTCAACCATGTCTGGTTCCTTCATACAAAGCATTACAGAGTAGGGATGTGCATTTGACCTGATTTCCCTGTTTGAGTAATTAGTAACGAGTACTCTGTAACGACCCCGTGTCCAGGAAATTGGTACTCTAATTTATTGACGACAAAAAGTTGTTAAAAGGCTGTGGTGTCCTTTTATTAAAAAAAATTCTCAAAGACGGGACCTAACAGAGTTTTTTTCTTTATTATTATGCAAATTGCACCATTTTCGAATACTACGGTAATGGTATTGAACGAGTATTCGAGTACTCCCGCCCATCCCTATTACAGAGGGATAGTGAGAATAGGACAGATTATAACATGACTGATGAACTCATAATGTCATTGATTGTAACTGTTGCCCCTTGTGAATGTTTATTTATTTATATATTTTAAATCTCTCCAGCTGCCCAGAATCTGTCTGGCCCTTACTGATCTGACAGATGACCACCACAACATGTGCTGGCTGGTTCAACTGCTGCCTGACAACACACGTGGAAAGTAAGTCTCTTTTCCGCTCTCATTTCTTATCTCTCTTTTACTATCTGGTCATCAATTTTTCTCTCACTTTTTTTTGTTTGTTTTTATTGATTTATTTTTGTATAGGCAACTGCGCCGACATCTCAGCCTATCCATGATCTCTAAATTGTTAGATGGAAATTGCACTTACAGGCCTACTAGCAAAGAGTTTCAGGTAAGATATTAGAGTGTCACCTACATTCGGGCAGTTTATTTCTGATCCCAGCAGAAATGAGTGTCACTGTGTAATAACGGTTTAAGTCACCTGTAACTCTGTCCTGCTCTTTGTGGTGTCTCTCCTGGCCCAGCTCTCTGACCTGCGACGATACCTGCCCCGCATGCAACCTTCCACTCTCCTCCGAGGCAGTTTGAGCTCCTCCAACAGGAAACAGGAAGAGGACTTGGCCACCCTAGACCAACAGGTCAGGATACGGTTAACTGCTTGGAACTTCAAAATAGCCCAATCTAAACGTTTTCTGTCTAGGTTTTTGGTATGCATAAGTAAAAGAATCCTGTATTCACAGGATTTGAGTTGGATTATATTTTGAAGATATGAAAAATATTCTGATACGTTTATTGCCGTTTCTTATGTGTTTCAGACCTATTACCTCTGCTATAGTCTTCTGACCTTGGCAAATGAAGCGTCCAATTTTCAGTTCTTCTCAGCTCATCAGAAGGTACAGGTTCTCTCATTTATTTCCGATCTCAAGTCTTGGAGCAGAGACCACGGTGTAATGTAATTTGAGGACTGATATTCTTTCCCCTGTGCATGTTGTGTTAATCCATGTCCTCCTCTCCACCCTTGCCTTCTCTCTGGCCCTCAGGGGCAGCTGCTGTTTCTGTGCTCTGAGTTACAAACGCACATCAAGTGTGACATCAGAGAAAGTGTGAAATGTCTGTACCGGTGCAAGGTGAGTGAAAGGTGTATGTTAGGGATGCAGCTAATGATTATTTTGTTATCAATTAATCTGTTATTTTATTGATTAATTTAAACTGTAAATATAACAGTAATGGTACATATGCTGTTATATTAAGTAGAATTGTTATACTCGTACAGCCAAAACTAAATTACATGGCAATTGTGAATATGCAAAATGAATGACTGACAAATAATTGCAGCCTTGTTTTCAAGTCCCAGCCTGGGGAGCTGATCAGTTAGTTTGGGATATGCTCTCTAGATGCATCTGTTGTATTACATGAGTGCTCTCCCTCCAGGTGAACGACCTTGTGGCCAGGATCTACACCAAGTGGCAGATGCTCCTTCAGAGGGCCAGGCCTCTCCATGTACAGTAGTCAAATCCTTCTCACATCAATACCTAATGTTGTTATATCAGAATCTTTACAAGATGATTTGTCTACTAAAAGATCATGGCAGTAGTCTTCGACTGGTCATAGATGTTCGATTAATTTGTCTAAAATGTGCTCCATTCAGGAGTCTCCCAATAAAGACTTTTGTCATTCTGATTTGCAACGCTGTGTTTTCCTCCTGTAGGATAAGCTGTATGATTACTGGAAGCCTTCATCTGGGGATGCATTGAGCAGCAGCCAGAGAGAGGAGGAGACAGAGATAGGTGATGATGGAGAGGGTACTGTCATAGAGGAGCAAGAGGCACTTATGGAGGATGATGATGATGATGAAGAAGAGGAGGAAATCAAGGGGATTGAAGTGAATGAGGTTTCCATGGATGGTGAGGACGAGACCGAGGGGGAAGAGCAAGAGGAGGCTTGTATTACTCAGAAGGACTTGATTAAGAATGAAGCTGTGACAAAGGGCACACTGACGTAGAAGGGTCAGGACGAGGGGATGAAACGGCGGGAAAAGCTAACAGAAAATGAAGGAGACAATACAACCGATGAGACGGACAAGAAAACGGAGGAGTCAAAAGCGATGGATGTGAAACCGGAGAAGAGAGACATAGAGAGCACTGAGGTGGAGACAGAGACCAAGAGAAAAGACTGACCATTTGGTTGACACGGACCAACTTCCTACCATAGCCAGGTAGCAGCGTGTTTTCAGGGTTTTAACAGTTATTACCTTAACCTATTTTTGCACTGTTTGCCTGACCTCATAGATCCCTAACCCCCAACATCCTTTGTTTTGTACAGTGTATAATAAAAAATGGATTACCTTTCTAAAGTGATAAGAATGTCAAGGGCCATTGCCTGGTCGACTTTGGTTTAATGTAGAACTTGTTTGAAAATGGACTTAACGTTAAGATCCTGTATAAATTACTCTGTTGAGTTACTGTGTTTGTCAGCTGTGTCATGTGCTTATGGTTTAGATACTGCAATGAAGTGCCTACAACAACCTGTATTTATTATGAGGGGAAAGTTTGTCAATTCCCTGCATTTAGCAATAATTTGTCGAAAACAACTGATTTCTCATAGCAAACCGATCTTGGCGTCTCCTTTCAGCTATTCAGTCACTCATTCATCTACAAAGCTGGCCTTGCACATGGTATGCTAAGTTATATGCTGGTGCAGAAACATACTAAAAAATTGATAAAGGATTTGCGAAAAGCTGCCTTGATTCCCATTGTATATCCAGTTTGGGCCGGGTCTGAGACATGAAACATTTCCTCTCATGAGGGACAATGTCGGTGTTCATTTACAGTAATAATTAGCGTTCCAAGATGCACAAACCCTAAGCATGCAATATATTAAAAGTGATCAGTTTACAAACCAGCTAATAATTTGTTTTCTCAGCAATGCTTGTTTGATTATCAAAGTATTGGTGATCAAGAAATCGCAATTTAATTAACTTTGTAAATTATTTCCAGATAGTTCATGTTGAGAGAGTCTTGATCAAGACTGTTTATTGACTTGTTTTACTGTTGTTGGTGTTAATTGTGTGCATTTTGTTGAATTTCCCTTTTGGGGAAATCTTTTTTAAATTATTATAAATTTCACGGTTTTGTTTTGCAAAATAAAATAAACTGCTTAAATGTAAAATTGTGTCTTGGTTACTTATACAAAACATGGTTTCCATTACTAGCCTCAGTCAAACTCTACCCCCACCAATATGACTATATAATCTATTACACATAAACAATAGTCTTGTGAAAGCATCTGTAACCATGAATTGGCAAATCACTGTACCCAAACACATTTCATTTGAAGCTGTATCAACTCAACTTTGTGTGTCAACTCATTTTGCCTTATGAATCGTTCCAGGTTCATTAACACATGTCATTTGGTGTTCGATATTGCTTGAGCCGTCTCAAACAGCATTGACTTGTTTTTATCACTAGCTATCTAAAAACATTAGCATTAAAATTAGACGGTTAAACGGTGGTCTCGTGTTCCTGGAGATGAAAGTCCCCAGCCTCCGGAAACTCCTTGACACCCCGCAGGCCTGGGATTGAATCCTGCCAGTGCTTTCTCTCCTGTCTGCCTGTCTACTTTCCCTTTGTCTAAATAGGAACTGATGAGTGTCAGGTTTTTCCAGCTTCCTTTTTTGTCCATGGCTTACTTTTATGGGGTTTCAATTCATTTTCTAAAAGCAATAAACATCCATTAGTGTCTATATAATATTGTGTAAAATATATGCTATGTATTCATGTGTGAAATGTACTGGTCAACATAGTTCATGCAGGATGACCTGGTCTTCGTTATTGCCCGGGAATCTAGTCCAGATTGAATATGTTCCATGGGGCAACAGGCTGATAGATATTCCTCTCAGATGTAGTCGTAGGTCTACTTATGGTTTGCTCCCTGTGGGCCACAAATCTTTTGGGTGAGCAGCATTGACATCCTCTCACACATCCCCTTTCTGCACTCGACAGGGACAGTCTGGAGGAACAGTAGCTTGTACAGCAGCAGTGGCTCTGTGTGCTTTGGTTGGTTGTTTATTTGATCTTGAGATCCTCTCCTCTTTGAGAACCGTTGACCGGATTTGTTTGAGAGCTATACTTAAGTTTGTGACTCAGGGTTGTCAAAGATCTGGAACCAATGGGGCCACTGGATCAAGTGACAAGGTCCCCTTCTGCAGAACCAGCAAAGGAAATGTAAAGAATGAACTCTACCAGGGGTTACAATGGGAAAGGGCCGTATTATGGTTACAATGAGAGAATGCCATATCAGAGGAGAGAGAGAAGCCGAATATGAATAGGGGGAGCAGAGTGAAGAATAGGTTAACTTTACCAGGGAAGGTAACAGAGGAAGAGTCAAAAGATAAAATAACACAGAGAGGTCAACCCAGGATAGGAAAAAGACAGGAGCAGGTCACCAGTGGGCTCACACCCAGAAACAGTGCAACTGAACAAAAGAGATCTTACACAAAGGAAACAGGAAGTACCTCAGGGTGGAGGGACTTCGGAAAGACATCCAGTCACAGGGTGATAGCAGGCTAAGAGGAGGATTTGCCCATAACTGAAATAACAGATGATTTAATTATTAGAGATGTAGATGAAGTATGATGATTAGATGGGAAATGTCTTGACTTCTCATAAGTATCGCAGCACTGATGATTAAAAAACTATAACCAAATGTAAAACGTGTGTTGAATGAATGAAGCTTGCAAATGTATTCATATGTATTACAAAGAAATAACCTTTATTACCAATATCACTTATTAAACTCAGAGGAACAAAAATAAAATGTATAAATGACATACTAAGTAAAGGGGTAAAATATTGATCAGTATTGAGAAATGTATAATAATAAAATAATACAAAATACATTGCCTTATATTAAAGATCAATCAATAATTATATATGAAAGAGAAATCAATGATTTATTGAAATATTAATGTTACTGGATGATTTTATCTAAGAAACATGTGACTGAGAAGTGAATAGACAGTTGGAAATACAGAGAAAATGTCTGCTATGCTTGAAGCACCTGATTGTGAAAGCAATGCATTCCTTGAAGCTAGCTCAGATTTCACATCACTACCAAAGCCACTGACAGACAATTCCTCCATGACTTTCCATTACTATAATGTGGTCTGATGACAACATTATGAAACGCTGTCAGTGATTCTATAAAAAATGTCTGTGTTTAGATAGATAGAGAGATAGATAGATAACTTTCCTTTCCCCCACGAGTGTGCCACACTATACAGCGTTGTTCCATGTCCTTGTTTGGGATCTATGCTGATGTCTGCGAGGACATTGAACCGAAAGGATGATGTGATAACTCGTGGCACAAGACAGTGTGCAAACTTTCCAACCAGTCACCCGCACAGTATGGGAGGTTATCATGTAGGTCACCAGATGTTCCAGTCTAACCACCTCGTCCTTGAGTCCTTGTCCTCGCAGCGTATATACTGTATGAAACTATCACTCGTTGAGAAACACTTACGGTTCACTCTGGAGAAGAGTGAGCGGAGTTTCTCCTCGCTTGCAAACAATAAACTTTGACTCTTAAGACACAGCAAAGACCGGCGTGTTCTACTGGAGTAGAGGGCGTCTCACCTATTCCTATTTGCATGCCGGAATTCTTCGAAAGATTTCCACCACAATATCTGCTCAGGTATTGTTGAGAGATATGCGTAGGATACGGAGAGGAGGCGTTCCTGTGTACCTACATGTGTAGGAAGGAGGTATATGACAGCCAATGAAGAGATTTGTTGGCAAGCCTGGACCAGCCACCGGGAGAGGCTTTCCAGGTGGGCGACAACATGTGGAAATTAGGGCCGGGCGATGCCACTGATTTTCTTTTCCATTTGATACCAAGTAATACAAAGGCTAGTATCCCGACACTGATGCAGATATTTTTCCATGTCTTCTGGTGTACATAACAAGGGTGTGTGAGGAGCGGCGGGAGAGGGCAGAAGGAGATACACGTTCAGTTTAGTAAAAGATTCACATTAAAATGTCTAGTTACAGAAAACACTCGTCTGAGCTTTTTGGAGTGTGCGGGAAATAGAAAATGTCTGCTAAGCTTGAAGCACCTGATTGTGAAAGCAATGCTTGAAGCTAGCTCAGTTTTCACATCACTACCAAAGCCACTGGCAGACAATTCCTCGATGACTTTCTCAACAACAGCATCCATTACTATAATGTGGTCTGATGGCAAAATTATGAAACGCTGTCAGTGATTCTATAAAAAATGTCTGTGTTTAGATAGATAGATAGATAGATAGATAGATAGATAGATAGATAGATAGATAGATAGATAGATAGATAGATTGCCACCATACACCAAACATTTAGTGCATCCACATGTACAATAACAAATGCCAACGTTTGAATGAATGTTATCTATGATACAACTACAATACCGAAATAACAAATAGTTTCACCAACTCAGCTAAGTCAAGGTCTTCTTTTGCTATTGCTACTTTCACCCTTTGCGAAATAAAGTTACGTGTTACAGATGTTTGTGAGTTGAGGTTAGAACCAATTTCAATGGTTTGGCTGTAGCTTGTGTGTCAGCCAGTGTCTTTCTCAAGTGTTTTTCAGTGCTGCGTCCGGCATGTTTCTCTCTGTCTGACATGTTCTTCCCTTTAACAATGAGCCAGTCTCTCGTGTGTGTCAGCAATAGCGATGTCTGAAATCATATCTTGCATCTTCTTCAGTATTGTAAAAGTGTTCTATTTAGGTCAGTGAAAGTAGAAACATCACACTGACACGTGGCGCGCTCTACAGTTTCCACACGATGCAAGCAGCACTTTTACTTTTTCAGTATTGTAGGAAATACTAACAAATGAATATACGTTTAAATACAACAAATCTACCAAATGTCAACCTTTCGAGAGCGAAGGACAAACGGCCTTGTTTTCAGATGTGACCACCATGCACTTTGTATCCAAAGGGTTTCATAAGGGATCGCAGGACTTTGTTAACCCCTAGAGGCGCGTGTCAGATCTGGTGGTTTTCACACGACACATGACTCATATTCATATCACATTGTGTTATGCTGACACTCAGAGATATTGCAGACCTTCAAAACAACTATTTCATGTGTGTTTTACTCCTCGAGTGTTTATTCCTTACAATATAACAATGTAACAACTAATCGGAATATTATCAATAAGAACGTTGGAACAACAGTGATGTAAAGTTAGACATGTAAAGAGTCTGAGCTTCTACAATTTGCACATGCTCAGACGCGGGACATGATTGGTCGCCACTCCGCCCTACTTTCGCTCGGTTGCTACGCAACGGTAGTCAGGTGACTGTCTGCAGACGGAACATGGCTGACCTGTCAGAAGACCAATGAGGAAAAGGCCACATTTAGCATAATCGATCTCGTTTCTTTACGTCGTTTCTGACCACAGTTGACTACCGCGGACGACAGCTGACCAGAGGTGTTCAAGGTACGTGTTAGATCAATCAAATCCGGGCGGACAGCTTGTTCTCGCTTTCTTTTTACGGCTTTGGCTAACGTTGACGTTAGCTACCCTGTTAGCTAAGCTAGCTAGCTAGCTAGCCAAACAGCAGCAGCTTGTCCCCGCTTCCTCTTGCGGCAACGTTCCACCAGATAGTGACAAGCCAGTTGAAAGATACTTTATGTGCGAACACACAACAGGTTTTCTGCAAACTAGTTTGTTGTGTTGCTCATAGTCTCGGAGTGAAACGACGCTAGTTCGCGAACGTTCAGTAACAGTCAGCTGCCTTTCCCAATGGTCGATTACGTCAATAGCAACAAGTGATCTGATTGCAGATGAGCGGGTTGCCAGGTGGAGTGGCGAATGGCCCGAGCCAGGGTGACCGCTTGGGGAAAGATGCTCGTGTTTGGGAGAGAGCCTGGACTCTGGAAGAGATGCGACAATCCAGTGCCAACTGGTCACTGGCAGCCGACTCGGGGGTAAATCAGAAAGCAAACTGTGATTCACCGTCACCGCTCTTTCCCCCCCAAGTAGCTGCTTCCAGAGTTACCGATTGTGTAAAGAAATCGACCCTGCAATTGTGTGTGACCCTTCTTCACAGCTCTTCCTGTTCCTCCAAGACTTCTCCCAGAGAATGCTGTCCAAGACCCACGAGATCGAAAAGCAGCTGGACAGTCTGATTTGTGACACCAAGGCCACAGACAGCTGCTTGCACTCCGTCTTTAACGACTTCCTCATGCTGTCCAATACACAATTCATCGAAAATGTAACGTATCATCAAACGAGTTCTGTTTTGTTGTGCTGTAGTTTGACTTATTATGCTGTCATCGTGGCTAACGTACTGCATCGGTTCATTCTACGTTTTGCACATTTTTGGGGGAGTGATAAAGTTGCAGGACATCTCGTGGTGAACATCTGATGGTGCGAGTTACCTGGTAACGACAGTCTTTGTTTCCTGTATCAGAGAGTGTATGACGAAGAGGTAGAAGAGTCCGTACCCAAGGCTGAGGCGTTGGAGAAGCAGCCTGAGCAGGTATAAACAATGCATCCTTCCTTCTCCTTCCTTTTTCCAGCACAGCCCACCAGTATAATACGTTACTGAACCAATGCACTTGAACGCGATCATTCCCAGAACGATGTGGCTACAATATTAACGTGAATAAACTCTGCGCGCTCATTACCCACAAGTCCTGTAAACCCCCTGACTGACAGGAGAAGACCCGGGAGCAGAAAGAGGCAGAGTTGATCCCCAAGATGCAGGAAGCGGTGAACTATGGTCTGAGGGTGCTGGACTCGGCCTTTGAGCAGCTGGACATCAAAGCAGGAAACTCTGACTCGGAGGACGAGGAGGCCACAGACAGAGTGGAGGCCATCCTGGAGCCCAAGGTGTGCTCTTACTCTTGATCCAGGAAAGAGGAAACAACCAGATTGTGCCGTTTATTTGTATCGTCGGCATTTAGATGTATTCACTTCCTAGCGTCGTCCCAAATGAAGCATTTCTCACTGAATAGAGAATTACAGCAGAAATGCAAGTGGCAATGATACGTCCTTCTTCACAAATAATGACTAATTTGCTTTGCTCTCTGTGCCTTTCTTTGTCTTTATGTTCTAAGGACCTTTATGTAGACCGGCCCCTTCCATATCTAATTGGTTCCCAGGCCTTCATGGAGCAAGATGATGTTGGACTTGGTGACCTCTCTAGTGATGGTAATATACCCGCGGCAGTGTCTTAAGGCGCTGTTCATCACATGTCAACACTCACACCATGTAGTTGTTTTTCTTCACTGTCATGTTTGTCTATGATTCTCACCCCTTTCCAGAAATGAGCATCGACAGTGATCGAGACAGTGTGATTGAGAGCGCCGATGGCAAAGAAGCAGTTGTAAGTTGTAATTTATTTTAAATCAAATATATTATAGTTATTATAGATATTTAGTTCACATCTTACACAGGAAAGTAAACACCTTATGGTATTTATATCAACAGCATTCAGATGAGGACTTTGACCAGGAGGAGGAAGGTCATGACAATATTAAGAAGGTGAGCTGGCTTTCACTTTGCCAAACCCAGTATCAAGGATTAGGTTTTAAATTTGGGTCAGCGTAAACAAATCCATGATTTTGGATCCTTCCCTGTAGAAGTCGTCCATGTTGAGTTATGAAGATGATGAAGAGGAGGATGAGGATTCTGACATATTTGGAGAGTCAGACAAGGAGGAGGATGATGATGATGATGATGACAAAAAGGTATGCCGGTCATAACTGTTAGCTCATAAATAATTATCTAAATTGTGTGATAAATAACCATAATAGTTGAAACACTGAGTGGGTTGTTTTTTAAATTTTAGTCCAAAACCATGCAAATGTGTTACTCTGCTACTAGAGGGAATATTCATATATGTTATTTATCGTCTTTTTTTCATGTTAGTCTTTGTGTCACATTCAGAACGCAGGCCCATCGTCCTTTGCTGATGAGCTTGCAGCGCGAATCAAAGGTGAACCAGTTAGCAAACCAGAGGGAGATCGCGCATGTAAGTCAATCTTATTATCTCCAATTGGGAGAATATTTTTAATTTTTATTTAAAAAAAATTGTTCCTCACACATCATTTCATTTGAATGAAAATGCAGTGGTGATGCTGTGGTGCTGAATTGAGCTTTACATTGAAAGAGATGTTAGTGAGGAGTGCCATCGTTGCATGTGCATGCTCATGGATTTTTTTGTTTCTACCATGTCATGAAGCATTGACATCTAAGAAGAAAAGTAAAGGCAAGAAAGAGCCAAAGCCAGCAAGTCCACTGGGTAGGACACTCATTCGTCATCACTTGGATTAACATTATTTGTATCACAATGTACACTACATGGCCAAAAGTATGCGGACACCTGTTCAAATTAGTGGTTTTGGCTATTTCAGCCACACCCATTGCTGACGGGTATATAAAATCAAGCACACAGCCATGCAAACTCCATAGACCAACATTTACAGTAGAACTTAAAACGTGGCACCATCATAGGATACCACCTTTCCAACAAGTCAGTTCATCACATTTCTGCCCTGCTAGAGCTGCTCCGGTCAACTGTAAGTGCTGTTATTGTGAAGCGGAAATGTCTAGGAGGCAACAACAGCTCAGGCGCGAAGTGGTACAAGCTCACAGAACAGGACCGCAGAGTGCTGAAGCGTATAGCGCGTACAAATCGTCTGTCCTCGTTTGCAACTCTCCAAACTGCCTCTGGAAGCAACGTCAGAACTGTTCGTCGTCATGAAATAGCTTTCCATGGCCGAGCGGCCGCGCACACACCGAACATCACCACGCACAATGCCATGCGTCGGCTGGAGTGGTGTAAACAGTGGAAACATGTTCTCTGGGGTGACGAATCACGATTCACCATCTGAATCGGGGTTTGACGGATGCCAGGGGAACGCTACCTGCCCGGATGCATAGCGCCAACCGTAAAGTTTAGTGGAGGAGGAATAATGATCTGCGTCTGTTTTTCATTGTTTGGGCTCGGCCCCACCGTTCCAGTGAGGGGAAATGTTAATGCTACAGCTTAAAGTGACACTCTAGACGATTGTGCGCTTGCAACTTTGTGGCAATGCCCCCAAGCACAAAGCGAAGTCCGTACAGAAATGGGGATGTGAGCTAGGCCTAATCGCCCAACATCCGTGCCCGACCTCACTAATGCTCTTTTGTGGCTGAATGGAAGCAAATCCCCACAGCAATGTTCCAACATCTTGTGGAAAGCCTTCCCAGAAGGGTGGAGGCTGTTATAGCAGCAAAGGGGGGACCGACTCCATATTAGTGCCCGTTGTTTTGGATTGTTCAACGAGAAGGTGTCCACATACCTATGGCCATGTAGTGGACATTTCTGCTTCTCCAGTTTTTCCGAACCAGTCACAATGTTTCCAGTATGTTGTTCAATTCTGTTTATTTACGTGGTAACAGCGGCTGAAGATGACAGCGACGACATGTTCAGGCCACCAAAGATGGATGATGATGATTTCTCTCCATTTGGAGGAAAAGGTGGCCTCTTCAGTGGAGGGAAAGGCCTGTTTGACGATGACGACGAGGTATATTAAACTCCGTGGCATGCCATTGCTCCCTCTGCCGATTCCAGTTTCACATTACAGAATCTCTGGGCTACAGCCACGGTTTGATGTGTTGTATGATGTTGTGCCATTCAGGGTGATCTTTTCTCTGAGGCGCCAAAACCTCCTGTGTCTGAAGAAAAAAAAGCGCTGCACGAAAGCGCCAAAAGCACTGCTCACACTGCAGGTAAGACGGCCTTTCTAGACAAATATGTACAAAGCCATATCAATAAGATGGGTACAGACGGATTAAGGAATTTGGACAACCAGAATGGCACACATTGCGCGCAGTGTAGTGAGACACACATACTTGTACACTAGACTGTTTAACCGGAAAGAGACCCTGCCGTCATCCATGGCTTTGAATAAATATTGCTTTTTCAAAGGTTAACTACGGTGTTCCTTCAATATTGACTCTTAAACCAACATCAGTAGTCATTTTGGTGGGTGGTTTGTTTGCTTTTCTTTCCCCTGCTAGAATCTGGCAAGAAGATTCCATCACGTGCTGTTTCGATGCCCCCAGGTACAAGCAGTTGTGACAGCTGAAACTCATAAATCATCATCCCTGAAAGTTCAGAACAACCAAACCACATCTCTCCCCCACAGATAACAGCCTGTTCAGTTCTGGGAATGACTCTGATTCAGTGGCGAGCAAGGAGAATGGGACACCAGTTCAACCCAAGACCCAGGCCGCCCCCAAACAGGTCCCTACAGGAGGAGGCGGTGGAGGAGGAGCAGGTGGGCTATTTGACGATGATGATGAGGACGATGACTTCTTCGGTGGTAAAAGCCTGAAAAAGTCCAGCTCTGGTAAGTGTGTGAGAATTGGCCCGTTAGTGCTTCGGTCCACATCCAGGTGGGATCCTCGCTTGAAAACCACCATGTTCTCTTTGCTCAGCTGGACAAGAGAAATCCAAAACCGAGAAGACCACAGACCTGTTTGACGAAGACGATGAGGATGGTGACATATTCCGTGAGAGCTACGTGCCTCCCCTGCCTCCAGCTCAGAGCAAGAAGGAGGTAGTGGAAGAGCAGGCTAAACCCCCTGAGAAAAAGGTAAAGATCGACACACGAGTGTCTCATTGGAGTTCAGCTGCTTGGCTTGATGACTTATTCTGATCCCTCTTAAGAATAAGATATCTTAGTGTTAATAGTTG
Organism: Acanthochaenus luetkenii; assembly: GCA_900312575.1. Classification (NCBI taxonomy): domain Eukaryota; kingdom Metazoa; phylum Chordata; class Actinopteri; order Beryciformes; family Stephanoberycidae; genus Acanthochaenus; species Acanthochaenus luetkenii. The sequence goes on along the minus strand of OMOT01026300.1, from coordinate 8,931 downwards.
TGCGAGTCACATAATCAGGACGGTATGTCTGCAGTGAGGAGTTCCTTTGCTGATGACAATTGCTTGTTGTGTTTAGATACCAGCGGGGGCCGTCTCCATGTTTGGCCCTGGGACTAAAAGTTTGCTCACTGAGGGCCTGAAAAGACATCAGCTGTCTACCAGCGAGGAGTCTGAGAAATCAGAGGCGGTCTGAATAGATCATTGTCTAACTCTTGTTGACCTAGTTTAGTTCTCTTTGTGTGCACCATATCAATATTTTCATGCAGAGAATAATACCCCGCTCATTCAAGAAGGGTTAGAAAGCTGTTTTCATTTATTTATAATCTTTGTGTTGTGTGTCTCAGAACGGGCCTACGCCAGTTGTTGGGAAGCCCTCCACCAAGCAGAGTCAGAAACCCCAGACCAGAGGCCTCTTTTCTGACGACGAAGACGCACAAGTAAGGCTCTTAAGCGTCATTGGTAATCAAAGTAATAACTGTGATGATATGTTTTCATTTACGCCCGTGTGCTTGTCCTCCACAGATATTTCCAACCATCCGTAAGAGCCAGTCCAATCCTGAACCTTTTAGGTCCCTAAAGGCCCCTCTGTCCATATTTGATGACGAGGAAGAGGAGGTGAAAAACTATTGACACGTTCTTTCACGTTCCTGACCAAAACTGAAGTATGTTAAGCTTTTTGTTTCCAGTAAGTGTATCAGTACCATCCTGTCTTTCACCTTGCAGGATCTGTTTGCATCTGCCGCTAAATCTAAACCAAAACCTAACCAAGCTAAAGCCTCCACACCGCAACCCCAGAAGACTGTATCCAGCTCCCTCTTCAGTGATGATGAGGTATGGGAATACAAAAACTCCTCACACATTACTCTCATTGCTTTACTGAATTAACTGAAGGAAAATTCATTTTGTTGCTGAATGTGCCCTCTTTTTGTGTGTGAATGAGCGGCAGGCAAACCTTGTCAGCAAAAGTTATTTAAGAATGTTTGAAACTACTCTACACAGAAAGTAACATTTTATTGCAACTTTGTAAGGTAATTACAATGCATTATTTATTTGAATGTGTGGATGACAGGACCAGTGGATAAACTCCAAACCCAGTGCAGGGAAGCTGGAGACAGGAGGGATGAAGCCCAGTGTCAGCGCCCCCTCCAGTCTCCCCAGTGCCAAAACACCTCAGAAAGGCAGCCTCTTTGACTACGATGAAGATGACCTTTTTGCTACAACAAAAGAGTCAAGGTATTGAGTTCTTATGGTATATGAGGGACAAAAGGAAGCTATGGAGTTTAGGTTTTTGGGGGTTATAAGTGTTGTGCATTCAGAATCCCATCACACAAACTGCACCAAAACAAAATAATGTTTGCTCACTGTTTCATGGATCTCTAATGTATATACGTATGTGTATATACGTATGTGTATATACTTCTTACTCATCATACTTGTGTACTTGGTGCACATAGACACATTCTGTTTGGATTAAACACCACTTTCTTCTTCCTTTATTGAATACACATTTTGAAAAAGAAAACAGGGAGCAGGGATTCGGCTCTTATCTGTGTATTGTGTTATTAATGTCATGGAATATTATCTACCCTTCCCTCCTGTCACTGTCGTTGATGCAGTCAGAAGAAGCCTCAGAGAGTGGCGCTCTTGTTTGAAGATGAGGTTGATGACGAAGATAAAGGATCCCTCTTTGGCGTCAAACCTGCCGTCAGCACAAACACTGCAGCCCCAGCTGCCAAAGTGAGTGAGCTTAATATTTTAAGATCGATCAAAAGTAGATACATAATTTGTCACTGTCTGGTGAAAAGTTTGTGTCTCTAAAATGTCAACTTTTCAGAAACTAAGAAAAACAGTCTTGTTTTTAGCTCAATGCATTTTTGACATTATCCAATGGGTTTTGAAGCTCAAGAGGTCAGAGAAGTTTCTCAACCTCAAGAGGATCCTTCAATTAAACAGACAACAGGACAATCACCAAAATTGGAGTCACATGGTTTTCAAACAACAGCGATACATAATTGAATTGGCGCAATTTCAACGACATTCACTCTAATTCAATCTTTTTATTTCCTGTTTTCTTCAGACCACCGTTGCGGCCTCCCAGTCCCCCTCCCTGTTTGACACAGAGCAACCAGAGGAGGTTGCAGTTTCTAGGAGAGCAGCAGAAGACGAGCCTTCAGAGCAGGAGAAGCCAGCAGTAAAGAGCCCTGAGGCGCCGCTTCTTGAAACTAAAAAGAAGCCTGTTGGAGCAGTCAGTCTCTTTGGAGGCATCAACGTTCTCGCCAACAAGCAGAGCAAGAGCCCATTGGATGAAGCTGACGGCGATGACAACTTCCTCTCCAAGGACAGCCCACCACCAAATGTTAAGGAGGAGGAGAAGGAAGAGAAAGTTCAACCAAACGCGCTTAGTCTGTTTGATGATGAGGAGGAGGAAGATGACACAGATTGGAATGATCCGATTTGTATTCCCAGTAAATCCACTGACAGAAACACACTAAAGGTTTGTATGATTATCAGAGATTCATGACAAACTTTTGAATATATATATATATTTTCCCATACACATGCAAAAGTGAGTTCTGCTAAAATATGCTGCCGTTTTACTTTACATTGATTTAGCTGCAGAAGCCGCCCACAGCAAGGAAAGTGTAAATACATTAACAATTCATCACCTGGCCTTATTGGTCAGTCCATTCCTAACAAAACAAAACACAATTCGGCACATTACATTAATGTTTCTTAATGTGCATTGCCCCTGTTAAAATGAACAAAATTAAACAAATTCTAGCTATTTTTAAACTGCAACACATGTTGTAACTGATCCTGGAATGGGCCAGGGAGCGAACCTGGGTCTCAGAACCAAAATTCCCCTCATTCCAAAAGCCCCTACATCTACTGAAACATCCATTGTTAATATAAAACATCCATTGTTTCTATTGCAGTCAAGGTTGTATTAATAAGTGTGTGTGTGTTTTGTTTACAGCCTACAGAGGAGCGATCACGAACAAAGAGCACGGGTGTGTTCCAGGATGAGGAACTGCTGTTCAGTCAGACGCAGCAGAAGGACAACGACCCAGACGTAGACCTGTTTGCCACCTCAGGGAAACCTGCGGTCAGTCAAACAGATATGCACATCTGTTTTTGTCTGTCTGTCGGTGTAACACGCGTGTTAGTCTGCTGCATTCTCTGTCCAGATGCATTGAGCCTGTCACTTGATGTTCAGGATACATGACTATTTGTACTTGTGTTTTTAGAGTGCCAAGCTGAGCTCAGTGAAGCCAGCAGCACCAAGTCTGTTCGCAGATGATGATGAGGATGACCTCTTCAGCTCCATCAAGCCCAAAGCTCTTCCTCCGGTAGCAATTCATTGATTCTGTTGGTGACACTGCACTGTACATTAGTACATTAGAAGGAAAATCTGAAAATAGTCATGGCAATCCACCCACAATTAGGGGCCACTGGGAGAACTTTCAACTCTCTCTCGTGTCTTCCCCTTTGATTTCCATTCTCAGAAAGTAGCAGAAAAGCCCAGTAAATCTAACAACGGACCGCCTCTGAAACGTGCAAGCTCAGACTCGACGCCAGAGAGTGAGGTGAGTCTACTGTAAGGATGTACTGTAGCTCCATGTCACGCCACGGACTGCTTTGTTTCTCTGAGCCGTGTATTTACACACTTTGCCTGGCCATGTGCCTTTGATCTAGGAATAGTTGTCACTTGCATTAGCCGTTTTTATACTCTTTGATACAGTGTTAGAGACATATCCACCCCCTCCCAGTTTACTAGTGATATGGTAATGCTTCAAAGGGGTTGGTTCTAGGTGAACACAAGATATTGCCTCCATTAGAGTAAATTCTGAACCTGCTATGTTGTTTTAACTGCGCAGACGCCTGCATCAAGCCCTGTAAAACCGAGAGGGCTCTCCTCAAGGATTGGAAAACTTCAAGTAATTATTTTTGTTTTTATTTAATCAAAGACTTCTTTTGGGACATTTCACTCCTTTATTCCTTCTGAACAGGCTTTCATATTACCCTTTGTAAGGTGTCTTGAAATGTCTGGTCTTCTTCACATTCTGACTTCAAAGCTTGGCTGAGATAAGCATGGCTGTCAAATTGATGAAGATAATGCTCTGTTTTGATTTGATTTTGCCAAACTGAAAGCCTTTGTTAAGCCTTTCTTTCAATTTCACAAGATGTTGCTCACACATTTTGTTCTTGCATCTCTTCCATCCACATTCCCGGGTTCTCGTTTTCCTCTGAATGATCTGCAGCTTGCGACCTCTTTGGGAAACTGCACGAGTAGAGAGGGTTGACTTCTGTAGTTAAAAATGCTTATATGCATATATTCAACTCTGATTAGAGGCACTCTGCTTTAATAGTCTGTGATCAGTGGTTAGGGCTCATGGTGTCTTTTTAGCCTTTATCAATTATTTTATGAGTGCATTTGTTCCTTTCACATCCAGGCCAATCTGGTGATCAACCCCACAACTTTGCTCCCTGGTGCTGTCCCCCGTATCACAGGGGCCATAAGTGTACTCCCCGGCCTGGCCCCTGGTTCCTCCTCTAGCGTGTCCAGCTCCAGCCCCAGCCCTGTCACAACTCCTGTAGGGGCCCACACAGACAGTGAGGGAGGGGTGAGCTTCGACACCCCAGTCCAGGTCACTGCATTGCAGAGCGCCAACAAGGTGGGTCTTGCAGTCCATGAG
>OMOT01026283.1:0-10124 GCA_900312575.1 Acanthochaenus luetkenii | reverse complement strand
GCGACTCTGGACTTGCGCCGGGCCCTTCTCGCGGATCTCCCCAGCTACGGCGTCCGTCGGGCCGTTCGCGCGGGGTCCCGGCGACTTAGAACTGGTGCGGACCAGGGGAATCCGACTGTTTAATTAAAACAAAGCATCAGAAGACCCAAGGTGGGTGTAGTGTGCTTTGTATAGCTCCTGCTTCAGGCCAAAAGGCTTTATTGACATGACGCAATAACGTGAAGGTGAGGTCCGCCCTATGCTAGACCGCTGGCAGCCAGACATTTGTCTGGAACGTAAGAATCGATTATTGGGAGTTGGTGAATCGATCGATGCTCGTGGACAATGGAATCGCGATTGTTACATGAATCGATTTTTCCCACCACCCCTAGTTGCTGCGCAGCTGGGGAACTTTCTACATATGAGGTGTTACGCACACACCCTCAACCTCGCCTGCCAGCGAGCCTTGAAGTTGCCCTCAGTAGCCCGACTGATCGGTAGTCAGGCGCATCACTAGCTTCTTTCATCGCAGCACCATCACGAGTCATGCCCTGGAACAAAAGCAGACCCTGCTAGGTAAGGCTTTTAAATGTTTTTTAATCATGGTGCCATCATTTTGCGCTTGGTGTGTATTTAATGGGTTACTGTAGTCAACTGATGGATAAGTCATTGAAAATCACATCGATAATCGTCAATAATCGTGACCCTAAAAATCTAATCGTGACATCACTACCGATTTCCACCCCTATTACCCATTGTGGTGGCATCTTGTTCAAAATCTCTGTTCGCGTGTTTTAATCGCAGATGATTGTTCATTGAGCTGGTACACCACCGTCGTTGTTGTTGTTTTGTAAAATACTTCCAGGCTTTAGCTTTTCCGCCGCGCCGCACATTTTGATGCTGTTACATCCTGTACTGTGTGGCATGTTGTGGTTGTCTGGCAGACAGTAAGAGTAGAGTAGGAGTCTGCTGTGCAGGTCCACCTACATGATTGGTTCTCGCTGATGGCTCTCCTACCTGTACTGATTTGTTCCTATTGTTCCAGATCTGCTCAACCAATCAGCATGATCCATTTTAAAATGTTGTTTAATCCATCCTAAACGGTTAGTTACATTTTTGTGTACACGGTTAAATGTATACACTACCCCATCCCTAAAACATACACCTGGTCATTGTGGCCAAATAGCTCAATTTCTGTTTCATCTGACCACAGAACTTTCCTGCAGAAGGTCTTTTCTTTGTCCATGTGATCAGCAGCAAACTTCAGTCCAGTCTTAAGGGGCCGCTTCTGGAGCAAGGGCTTCCTTCTTGCACGGCAGCCTCTTAGCCCGTGGCGATGTAAATCATGCTTGACTGTGGACACTGACACGTGTTCCATCAGCTTCTAATTCATCGTAGACCTGCTTTTTGGTGGTTCTAGGTTGACTCTTGACCATCCTGACCAATTTTCAATTTTTGCTTGCGTTTTCTTCCTGATCGTGGCAGTAACACAACTATGCCATGCACTTTTATACTTGCAAACAATTGTTTGCACAGTTGATCGTGGGACCTGTAGCTGCTTTGAAATGGCTCCAAGTGACTTTCCTGACTTGTTCAAGTCAATGGTCCGCTTTTTCAGATCTGTGCTGAGCTCCTTAGACATTCCTATTGTAGCATTTGTGGCTGTGTCTAATGAGTATATCAAACAAGCCCTATTTAAATGGGCTCAGAGAAATCACCAACTGTAGTCAATTATAATCACTCGCAAGAAGTTAAGAGGCCATGCCAAATTTGATAGCCATAACTTCTACATCACCAAAATTGATAATTCGAGTTGCTGTATGTATATTTTTGACACAGCAGATTGTTTCATATTTCACAAAGACCTATAATAAATTCATAAAATAACCAAAATGCATGAATGTGTTCCAATCATTCCATCACCGAAAAATAAGAGTTGTATAAATAATTGGAAACTCAAGACTGCCATGATATACACCTTATTTACAAGTGTATGTAAACTGTTGATCACAACTATATATGGCTCCATTTACCTGCTGTGAGACAGACCTGCCCCGCTACATGTATTTATTATGGTGACACAAGAAACCATGGCGACTTAAGGTACATGAACAAGAAACTAGACTACAGCTTTCCTCCTGTCCAGTGCACGTTGGCTGCAATCGCATTGTCCACAGTTGCAGTCTGTTGTGTCCGCTTCTTTTTGCGAATCTTTTTACAAATCCATCAGATGTGACTAATGACTGATGGATGTTCTTAGGGTGCCTTCAAGACACCTGGGAAGTTTCCCACATCCTAGTGGGAACTATGACGCCTAAACTGCCACCTATCTCGGAGTTCAAGGACGGAAACTGAGTTTTGCGGGAGCTCCGATAAGTAGGACTTGATGTCAATATTGTCTGAAGCAACATGGCGGAATATGTTTGTTATATAACAGAACTTGTTTTCAAACTATATAACACATTATATAATGGCCTTTGTGTGTTTGAAATGTGCATTACATTACAGCATTTAGCAGACGCTTTTATCCAAAGCGATTTACACATTACATTACATATCATACCGTTGGCGGAGGCAGCCATGCAAGGTACCAACCTGCTCAACGGGAGCAATTCGGGGTTAGGTGTCTTGCTCAAGGACACTACGACAGATTGTTCCCAGGAGGAGCTGGACTCGAACCGCCGACCCTGCAGTTGCGGGGCGGGAACTCTACCTCCTGAGCTACTGCCGCCCCCATACAAGTATACATTGCATGCATCATATACATAGTACATCACACCATGCACCACACTACACAAACACATATATTTGCATGTCTTTGACTGTGGGAGGAAACCGGAGCACCCGGAGGAAACCCACGCAAACACGGGGAGAACATGCAAACGAACCCAGGACCTTCTTGCTGTGAGGCGACAGTGCTAACCACTGCGCCACCGTGCCGCCCTATCAGTTATTGGGAGACAGGGGTGGGTCAGTCATGAACAATCAGATTCTTTGAACGGCTCTTTTGTAGGAACGATGGGAACCGAATCTCGCTAGGCTGTGAGATGTTATGTTTTACGTTTTACTGACGGATATGTCGTGCTATTTGTTTAAGTTGCCGTCTCCTGTCGCCGGCAAATGTTTCCCCCTCCATTTAAAAGATGGCCTATGCTCCTCCCTCGCTGCTCGGGAGGTGCTCCGACTGTTCCAAAAGGAGCTCACTGTCCCGTGAGGTTCACAAAGCGAAGGCATGCACGCACTGGCAGAGGCTTTCCAGGTAGGCTACAACATGTTGAAATTAGGGATGGGCGATACCACTGAAGTTCTTTTCCATCCAATACCAAGTAATACAAAGGTTAGTATCCCGATACCAATACATTACATTACGGCATTTAGCAGACGCTTTTTTAAAATCCAAAGCGACTTAAATATCATCATACCGTTGGCAGAGGCAGCCATGCAAGACGCCAACCTGCTCAATGGGAGCAATTTGGGCTTAGGTGTCTTACTCAAGGACACTACAATTTTACACATTATAAAAAAAACATTTTACCCGGGAGGAGCTGGACTCGAACCTTCAACCTTGCGGTTGTTGGGCGGGAACTCGACCTCCTGAGCTACTGACGCACCGTTTAATACCGATACTTTCGAAAAGTCTTCTTGTGTACATAAAAGGGGGAAATCTTTGTGATTTCTAGTGAAAATTGAAAAAACATCAAAAAGTTGTATTTGAAAGTAGGGCTGCAGCTATCGTTTATTTTAGTAATCGAGTATTCTACAGATTATTCCATCTATTAATCCGCAAATATACAGACGGATTTCTTAAAATGAACAACTAATTTATTTCTTTAGAAAAATCTAAATTTTTAGTGCTTAAATTGCATACAATCATATTATCTGTCAAAACTAAACCCATTTAGTGCATTAAGTACCATATTACATTCTGAGATTTAAAGAAAACATTTTCTGAAATGCAAAAACTAAAAATTACTTAAAAAAGGTACATATACATACAACCTAAAACTAAGGCATATAATAACAATAATACATAAACATTGCTTTTAAGTTGTGCAACTTAACTTTCAGAACTACAAGTTTCAACCTAACTACAGCTCAGGCATAATGTAAAGCCTTTACTGTCCTCTTGGAATGCTTTGTGGCCTTTGTTGGAGGCAAAAATGAGTGTACACATACAGTTTCAGCATAAGTTTGTGGTCGGGAATGACGTAAATTACTGCCGTAAAGCAGGTCTGTGGATTTTTTGCCGACAATAGCGATATAAACGATAGAGGAAAATATCTACAATAGACTTTTTTCTATCGTCCCACTATATATATCGTCATGTCAAGCAGCCCTACTAAAATCCATTGCCTGTTGACTACAAGACACTTCTTCAAAAAATTGCATTTATTAGTTGTGTTACGTCAATCAGTATATTTCAAAGCAATATGGCAGAAACTGAACTTATCAATCAATTCTGTAGAGCTGAAACAAATAGTAAAAACACACTAATTCTCATCACATCTACTATTGTACATTGCTACCATTAAGTAATACATTCTAACTTATGATTCGCTTTATTATTATTTTTATCCACACATTTTTGTTATTATTTTATCCACAAAAGAAATGTGTATTAACTTGTTGATATAGTCATTTATAGACGCATCATCTTACCAGCATTAATGGCCTCACAGTGTCTTATAGCAGTGGCATGTTTCAGTTCTTCAGCTGCTACAAACACATTGTTTGTCTGTGTCCATCCTTAAGAAACCGGACTTATGTCCCCTCCGGTTCTCTGACGCTGACGTCCGTTGCAGCTTCAGCCAGGACGCTAATGAACCTAATGAAAGGTTAGGAAACGCTAATGAAATGGCTGCCACTGTAGCTCCCAGATGTCATTATAAATGACCAATGAATCTGGAACAATATTAACACAAAGAGTTAATATAACGATACTGCGTACTCAGCCATATTATTTACTATCCCCTCCCCACATCAGATTCATTGAAAATACTTGCGTTAGCTTGTGTTAGCTAGCTAGCTTACTGTTAGCTAGCTATTGTTAACATTACCAAGTAGATTAAAAGTCACTCACCTTCAGCAAGCTTGATCGGCTTTGGACACTTTCTTTCACTTAAGACTTTCGTGTTCTCTGGCCTGTCTCTTCTCTTCGCCCCTCGCTATTTTATCTCTCTTCCTTCATTTTGCAATCCACGTGATCAAATCATATGTTTTTCATTTGTCCACAGCGTAAGCGCATGGTGCCACAGTAATAATCATCCATGCGAAACACAGTGCGCCGTATATAGTTCTATGGGTTAAACGAAGCTTTGACTTTGCATCGATGATTTTTAGTAATCAAATTACTCGAGTTTCTCGAGGAATCGTTTCAGCCCTGTTTGAAAGCCTTTGCATTAGTATTAAATAAACTACCAAAGGTCAGGCTTCTCTCTTTGATTTCTGTTTAACAACAGTAATTATAAAACATATGTTCAATATTATTACCGTTTACAGGATTTATTTTTCACATTACATCAGCTGAAAATTTGGGCTAATCAAATAAGTAAAGGAAAAAATAAAAACAGCTGCTCTGACTCCGTCTTGTTGAGTGACTGCGTGTGTTTCTCGGCGTGCCTGTGTATGATGAGTGGAGGGAGAGGGTGGAAGGAGATGCACATTCAATTTAGGTTAACTTCAAGCCCTGCATGCGGTTATGTTATATTTGATACTGCCAATTTGCTCTTTTCTTACTTATAATATATTTTTCTTTACTGTATCCTGATACTATTTTGCTGCTGCAGCAACCCACTTTTACTCAGAGGTATTAACAAAGTTTCAGCTACACCCGGGCCGACTAAGAAATAATGCATGGAATGAATGCTATATTTGAACGGTGGAAGCTGTGTAATATACCTGTTACATCATCAACGAGACTGACCTGTAACATCGCTACACTAGGAATTCTTTGTGGGATTTTTTATTTGATGTATTTTTTCTCTTCTCTGATCTCTTGATTTTCTTTTCTTTCTTTCTTTTTTGTGCATGGTAAAACAGAAACTGCTGTGGTTGCTCTATGAACGAGGAGACCTGGACAGGTGAGAGAGAGTTTGTGTATGTGAAGTTTTAAAGAATGGGATGTGTGTGATAAAATGTGCTTTATTGTCGTTGGACATTTTATTCTCTGAAATTGTTAATTAAATACAGTCCCTTTGTAGTCCTAAGCCTCCTTCTGTTTTGTGTTGTGTTCCAGATATCCCATGGCCATGGGCACTCTGGCAGACCTCGAGGACCAGGATCCCATCCCAGGCAAGGAAAGCCCCCTCAAAATCCACCTCAAAGTAAGTCTGTAGAACAGTTATGCCATATCACCTAGTTATGCCATGCTTACGTCATATTGGATTTACCGCAGTTACTAGGATATGAGGGGATTTTTTTATAGGCTCCAATACAGGCTCACATGGAGATATTGTAGCTTCTACCTACAAATGGCAAGCAATACCTGCTGTAGTTTATGGTTAAACATGTGGACACTTCAAAGTCGTAGCACCGAGATGTTGTCCTACTCTTCTGCTTCTTCCAATATGACGTGAATGTGGCAACAGATTCATTATTTTGCAGTGAAAGCTATCACTGTATCAAAATGATGGCAATTGGGTATGAATGTTTATTTTATTACGTTTCTTCTCTGATTTTTCTAAATTGTCTGATAGTGGTGATTTTTTTTCTGTTTATTTGTTCTTTCCCAGGCTGTGACTTCTGCTCAGAAGTATTACAACAATGAGCACATCTACCCCTTCATGTACCTGGCTGGTTTCCACTACAGACATAGGAACGTCCGGGAGGCACTACGGGCCTGGGCAGAGGCAGCTCAGGTCATGCAGGAGTGAGTTAACACTGACTGCTTGTTCACACTGCGATCAACTTGGTTGTTGTGTTGCTCTATTCTGACTTATTGTGGGTGCTGATTGCATCTATGTAGTGGTCTGCTGCTACAAACTGTTGGAACAGGCATGTTGTTTTGTTGCCTTGGTATTGCCTTTCATAATGTTAACATAACAAGCTAGCAAGCACTAATTGGGTAGCATTAATCAATCAAATGTCTTCAGAGCTTACCAGAACGATGCAACCGTTCTCAAGCATCGTTTTGGAGATGCTTTATTCCTGTGGTCTTTCAGATAAAAGTTGTTGAGATCTGGATGGCTGGAATCAACTTCTCATCCATTTTGCAAACAAAGAAGTGTGGAAATCTGATTGGCTGTTGATGGCCGATGACTCAGCTAGTTGACCGTCCATATATTAGCTGAGTTTCCCTGAAGCTCTAAAGGAAATGAATAAGACTTCTGCTGATCCTATTATTCGCAGTGTGGAAGCACGGTAACACTAGTTAACACAAATTTACAGTACTTCCTAGACTTGCATATTTTTGCAAGTTAAAGAACAGCCCGGAAAGAATGAGTTACAAGCAGAACTAGGATTACTTTTTTTCCTTTTTTCTAGATGAAGTCGACCATATTATTATCATTATTATTATTGCCATATTATTTTCAGCAGTGTTGGTTAATTCACTTCCATTCTGATAAATGTAAACGTTACTTCCAACTGACATGTATTGATCAAGGCAAGTGCTTTAAGGTTGAAATCTGTGGTGTATGTTGTCTGAGGATGAATTTAATTCATTTATTAATGATAATGCATTCATTCTCAATGTATGTGTCATTGGTCAGATATAATAACCTTTCTAGGACCAGTTTTTTCAGAGTTTGAATAAAAGCATTTTCAGAATTTGAAGCAACCTGTTCCTGAATGTATTGGATTGACAGTGATCTGATCCAACAATGTTATGTTCTCCTAAATAAACCTCAGCTTCAGGTGTTATTTCACGAGGTTAACACAAGATGGCAGTGAATGCAAAGCTGACTCTCCTGGCTAATGTTATCATATTGGGCTATCAAACCAGTGATGATGACAAAGTGCTTTTATCAGGCATCCTTTCTTTACTTCCCTAAACAGAATTAACATGTGACATGGTGCTTGCATTTTAGCTCTGATTGAGATTGTATTGAGAGTAATGCCTTTCTTCTCTCTTTTTGTGATACATTTTTCATTGGTATTTCAATAAAATGCAGGTATGTAGTGATACAATCACTCAGCAAGGGATAGAAGATAAAGGACAAGCATGAGCTCACAAAACACCATCCCACACATAAGGCTATCAACTCAACCGTCCCTCTACCCTGGATCAATAAAAACATAAAAGAAAAAAATAATATAAAAAACCCATAAACGACACCATATTACACCACGACGGATGGAGCGAACAGATTATAAGGATTTAAGAGTAATGGTAGTATGATCTCAGCATGAAACATCAGATTTAGCCTGGTGCATATTAGCTGCCCAGCGTTCCATGCTGGCTATATCTATAAAATCTAATATCCACTTCTGTGTAGACAGAATGGGGATGTTTTTTTTCCTCATCTACGTGCCATCAGCCTTTTGGCCGCTGTAAGGCCGGCTAGCCAGAGGCGTTTCTGTTTGATAGATAAATGTAAGTTTGAGCTATCGTTAAGTAATATGACTTTCTTTTCTGAATGTTTCACTGTAGTGAAGCACACTCCCAATTTGTAGCAGAGGGTGTGGTTTGCCCGAGGCTCAGCCAGGAAGCGTCGTTCAGCTCTCCGTCCTTGGCTTTTCATCCTCATGGGGACAGTTGGCCTGCTCTCTCCTCCCCTTTAAACACACTGTTCATGTTCTTCATCGGCCACAGCTAAAAATACCAGTACTGACCGACCATACAACAGGGGAAAAAACAGGCAAACCTTTGCATTCCCTCCCCATCCATCAGCCCCCCAATTGTTCTTCAATTTCAGCTCACCCTCTGCACAGTATCGAGATAAAGGGAAATGGTGTGTTGTACACATATAGTGGTGGATTATGTTTAGAGTTTATGCAGGAAAGTTAATTTCTCATTGCATCTGGACTGTTGTAATGCCATGTTCTAAAGCTGCTGTGAGGCTTTTGACTAAAACAGTTGTAGGTCCCACATTTCCAAAGTCCTCTATTCACCCATTGCATGGTCAGGCTCTGACTTGACTGATATAGAGTTGTTGTGTCCTCACTCGGGTCCTCTGAGCAGGTCCAACCTTAAAACAAAGGGTGATGGTGCCTTCAACTGGAACAGCCTCAGTGTAAATGTTGGACTGGCCAACTAAATTTCTGGTTGTAAGAAATGATGAGGAGCCAGGCTTTCTGTCTGGAATTCTCTTAATCTGATGTGTGTTATGCTGTGTGTATTATGAAACGACTGGTTGAACAATTGTTCAGTAGATGGAAAGAAACATGGCTTCAAAGTTTGTTTGTTTTTTTTAAAGCCACAATCAATTAATCATGCTTAATCACTGCCCATTATTACCAATCTCTTCTCTAGCTATAACTATTTCCGTGAGGACGAGGAGATCTACAAGGAGTTTTTTGACATTGCCAACGACGTTATCCCCACCTTGCTGAAGGAGACGGCCGCTGCCGCTGAAAGTGCCGGGGATGGGGGAGAGGGAGGCGAAGGAGCTGACAAGGTAATCACTCCGGTTTCCCAGCCAGAGGAGAGATGTGTTGTTGCAAATGAAACTCCTATCACAGCTAATGCCTTTTGTACTGCAGGGCTCGAAATTAACTTTTTCACTTGGTAGCACTGGTGCTCCCAACTTCAAAAGTTAGGAGCACCAGCCAAAAGTTAGTAGCACCAGCCAAAAATTGGTAGCACCATATGTAAAAAAAATTTTTTACATACATTTAGTAACAGTACGGCTTACAAGTAACAAAAAACAGTGAAAGTAGCCTTAAAAACACATGATAGGCCACAACTGGGGCTTTACGCAATATCCTGGCTCTCTGTCCCTCTTCCATCCATCTCACACTGCGCCGAGGACACAGGCAGGACCAACATGATCCTCACTAGATGAAGGATGTTCTGAAGCTAAAATAATTTAAATATCATTATCAGGGTAGAAGTTTTCAGTGGCAGCATAACAATACAGCCATTTCTTAATGAAATACAATCCAACTGTAACTAGTTGGTTTTATATGGTTGGACTTTTAACAAAGAAACATTCAGAAGAAGATATTTGGATTAATCACTTCCATGTTGTACCTTTCCAGTACAG
>OMOT01026282.1:7408-23090 GCA_900312575.1 Acanthochaenus luetkenii | reverse complement strand
TCTTCTGGAGAGAGAGGGGAAAAGGATGCAAGTCTAGAGATAGGGGTGGGGGGTAGGTAAGTAAGGAGTGGTATTATTAGTGTCACGGGGTGGAAGGAGCAGCTGATGTCCTCCGCCTTCTTATCAAAGTAGGTGACAAAATAATCAGCTGAGGAGGGGGGGACAGGAGGGTTGAGGAGGGAGGAGAAAGGGGAGAAGAGTTTACTGGGGTTGGAGGCAGATGATTGGATTTCAGTAATGTAGAAGGAAGTCGTAGCTGCAGACACGGCAGCGGTATAGTTGGAGAGGAGAAGGTGGTAAGCAGTGAGATTGTTGGGGAACTCTGATTTTGTTCCATTTCCTCTCCGCTGCCCGAAGCTCTGTTCTGTGAGATCGCAGAGATTCGGATAGCAAAGGGGCGGGTGGAGAGGATCGAGCGGGTTTTGTGGTGAGTGGGCAGAGAGTCTAGAGAGGAGGAGAGAAGAGTAGGGGAGGCGTCGTCGGTGGACAGGAAAGAAAACTGCTCAGCCGAGGGAAGCGAGGAAAGAATAGCAGAAGAGAGCAAGGTAGGTGTTTTTTAGGTTGTGTCGGGTCGAAATGGTGTGAGTGGATGCTGAATGGGAGGGGGAGGATGAGATGGGAAGGGAGAAGGATACAAAGTGGTGGTCGGATACAGGGAGGGGTGACTGTAAGGTTGGAGGTGCAGCAGGATCTGGTGAAGATAAGGTCAAGCAGGTTCCCTGCCTTGTGAGTCGGAGAAGAGAGAGAGAGTGGATGAGAAAAAGTTAAGAAATGCTAAAGATTGTAGTTTCTCTGGTTGGATTTTAAAGTTGCCTAGAAGAACGAGTGGAGTGCCATCTTCAGGAAAGAAGGTGAGAATGACATCCATCTCATCAAGGAAGTCACCAAGCTGACCAGAGGGGTGATGGATCACCACAATGTTAAGCTTGACAGGAAGAGATACAGAAATGGCATGGAATTCAAAGGTGGTAATTGAAAGCTGTGAAAGAGGAAGGACAGTATAGGTCCACTTAGGTAAAACGAGGATGCCCATGCTTCCTCCACAGCTGGAGGCTCTAGGGGTGTGGGAGAAAGAGTAAGCAGCCGAGAGGGCTGCTGGAGTGGCAGTATTTCCAGGTATGTTCCACGTCTCTGAGGGCCAGGAAGCGGTGAGATTCGGACAAGGTGTAGGCTGAGATTGTCTGTTTAGTCACAGTGCTAACCACTGAGCCACCGTGCCACACCTTTAGATAAAAGAGCCCCTCTCTCTGGAATGAAGCACAGATTTTTCCTGCTAGTCCATTTATTATTTATTATTTTATTTAACCAGGAATTCCCATTGAGATTAAAAATCTCTTTCTCGAGGGAGACCTGGCCAAGGTAGCAGCCAAACAATTTAAAAGGACAACATAGTGCATACAATCACAATTATCACAGTACAAAATTGATAATTAATGCGTTCTGATAACAGATATGTTATCAAGGGCAAAATCAGTAACGGCAACCTCATCACAAAAAACAATTGCACACCTCAGTCGTTATGCTTCAAACAATACATTTAAAATCATCCAATTGAATTAACTTGTCCAATTTCAACCGTTCAACCGTTTTTGAAGGTTATTCCATGCCCATGGTGCATGATAATTAAAAGCAGTTTTTCCAAGTTCTGTAAAAACCCTAGGAGTGTTAAAAAGCAGCCACTGTGTAGAGCGTAACTGGTAGCCGCCAGAGGTTTGACAGAGCAATACACAGAGGTAGCAAGGGAGTTTGCCCAGGATTGCCTTGTAGATAAAAACAAACCATTGTTGCTCTCTGCGAGTGGTAAGCGAAGTCCAACCCACCATTTGATAAAGTGTACAATGGTGAGTAAGGGACTTTGCATTTGTTGTAAAACGTAGGGACGAATTATATATAGAATCAAAACCCCGGAGAACAGAAGAAGCTGTATGCATGTACAATATGTCACCATTGTCAGTAACTGGCAAAAAAGTAGCTTCAATATGTTTTTTATTGGTGTTAATATTAAAGCATGACTTGTTTTTTAATGAGATTAGTGATGTGTACATTAAAAGAAAGCCTGTCATCTATCCAGATCCCCATATACTTGTAAGAGGGCACCGTTTTCAATGGATGTGCCTTCAGAGGTTAAAATGCAAAGATCATCTAGGGACTAAGAGCGTGCTTTTGAGAAGACCATGAACTTTGTTTTCTGCACATTTAAAACCAGTTTCAAATTGAAAAGTGCAGACTGTAGTGCCTGAAATGCAGTCTGAAATTCTTGTACAGCCCGTGTCAATGCATGCGTATAAATTACAGTGTCATCTGCATACAGGTGGACTCTTTTATTATGAACTAAGCTGATAAATAGAAACCATTAGGAACTTCTATGCATAATTATATTTATGGTATAGAGACCATCGTTTCCAAAACCCCTCTATCATTCTTTGAGCATGATGTACTCTTCACCCCTCCTATTTTAAAAGAGCAGATGGCTGATCAAATGTTCCAGTCTCCTGTAGACTTCTGAGAACATATAATAATAGTGAGATATGTCCATTTAATTCCATTTGGCAATTTATTTATGTAGGAATATGATTTACTGGAAGATGCAGTTTGTCCACAAGAAAAACAATATTCTCCTGAAACAGTTGTTTTGAGCATGTGTACGGGTAAGGAATGCTATTGTTGTCATTTTACTGTGGCTTTTTGTGTGGTTGTTCACTGAAAGTAGGTTCCAGCAGGTTTGTATGCAGCTGAAAATAGCTGCATTTATAGGAACATTTATTGTGTTTTCTGTTTTACAGCCTTTTTGCCTACATCCTGTTTACACCATTAGCACATTATCAGCCCTAATGAGTTGTGTAATATGCTAATATAGGGTCCAGGTTAGTGTTAAATAGGACCTCGTCTTATTATCTGGATACCAATGAACTGGAGTTACTATTTTTTCAAAGAATAATGCCTGCTACAGCTTTAGAGTTTGCAATTTGATTTCTAGAGACTACGAGTGGAATTACAATGTAATTAGGACGAAGAGGACATGGAACATGAGTACATGAAGAGTACACTATTGTCTGTTTGGTTGGTCCTTTGAAGCCTATATTTATATTCTGTTAGCCTTTATTTTTATTTTTCCAGTGTTCAAAATGTGCTCATAAATTTTAGGTGCCATGAAAGACATTGAGTGTCCCGTAATCTGTAGTTAACTTTGAATTGTCTTCTGTCTTAGGGGCTGGGTTTTGTTGCATTTTTTTATTGGGTAACATCCAAAATGAGCAGAATCTGGAACTGAAACTTTCTCTGCTCACAATATTGCTAGTTTTGGAAAGGACACACCTGCCTCTTTTTCTTAGTGCTTAAACATTTTAAGTTAATGCTCCCTTGTTATACTAACCATGGCATTTGAAGTAAAATGTCAACAACTGAACCTCCCTATTCACTAGTCACTTGTACTCCCATAATGTGTCTCCCATCCACTCCTCAGATCGAGACCTTGCCCCCAGAGCTGTTCCAATGTAAGAAGCTGCGTACTCTGAACCTTGGGAACAACTGTCTGCAGACTTTGCCATCTCGTTTTGGAGAACTAACTGGGTTGACCCAGCTGGAGCTGAGGGGGAACCGTCTGGAGTGCCTCCCAGTGGAGCTTGGTGAGTGTCGGCTGTTGAAGAGGAGCGGTCTGGTGGTGGAGGAGGACCTGTTCAACACACTGCCATCTGAAGTCAAAGAGCAGCTATGGAGGGCTGATAAGGAGCAAGTTTGAGTCTGAGAGCTGCAGAAAGTGAGAAGTTTGATTGGAGAAAGTGGCATGAGAGATTGGGTGGGACCGAGATTTACAGCAATGTTTGCCATGTGAGCTCAGAAAAGCGATAGTTGATTTGTTGGTGTCTAGGGCTTTCCTGGCTGGACCTATTAAAGCACACATGTCAAACTCAAGACCCGCAGCCCGGCCCACTATGGATTTTGATCCAGCCTAAAGATGAATCTGGGTTGTCAGTTCACTCTGGCCAGCGTAGCTGGAGATGCAGTTAGTGGAAAAGGTCCCATTTGCCACACAGTGCTCTTGTGCGCTGTGTGCATACACAGCCCTCACCCCCTCCAACACACTTTCAGAATGCAGCCTCATCATCCATTGCTCACTGGCACCTAGCTATCAAGCTAACTGTCTAGTTCAAAATGGCTTAAAAAAAGAAATGATGCTGAATGCAGACAACTGATTAGTTATTAGATGAGTGTAAAGAAAAGTCTGTGTCTTATGTGCCATGAGGAAAAGTGCTACGCAGATTCTACAAGATGCTTGGGGAAATCACCAGTTTTCATGGCCACAAAGTTTGTCGATGAAACGTGGTTATGTTGTGTGGCTTTTCTGTGTGACATAATGGGGTATTTCTACACCCTGAATATGAAGCTGCAGGGATGCAAACGTGATGTCCAATATGCATGGCACAGTGGAACCCTGCTAAACAAAACCTGTAAGAGCCAAATGCAACAGAAAAACTTTGCACATGATTCAGCCTTCTTAGTGACTGGCAAACATGCTCACTACCACTACTTTCATGACAGTGGGATACATGGACAAATTGCTCAAATCAGAATTTGCGTGACCTTCCTCTGGCCTTGAGACTCAGAAATGTAGTTTTGACATTTTTACTAATCCGTTTGCAGTTGTTGTGGAGTGTGTCCCCAGAACATTTATTATAGTGAAACTGATAGCCATGTTTTTTGAGGCAAAAGAATTTGGCCCTTTCATTTTCTTCAGGCTGCCTGTATGCTTAGCATAACCAGAAGCATCTTTTTGTGTGAACGACTGTGCTCTATGATGAAGATCAACAAATGATCCCACAGATCCTGCCTGACAAACACTTTCTCCATTCTCAACGTGGCCATAGCTCAGGACTTTACTCAGAAGATTGTTGAATTTGTGTCAAAGAAAGGTATAAAACATCATGTGGTAACTAATGGGTTAGAAAGCAATCTGTACGGGCCAATGTCTAAATACCTTGCAATCACTGATTTGTAACAGACCTGTGTGACAGGCTGTTTGTTGGGATTGTATGGGAGCTGTGGAAACATGGTCAAGAAATGCACAGTTTTACATTTTTTGCTAGACTAAATGCCACACAACCACTGATGTGTGTTATTTAGGCATGTGAAACTGTCTATATGATAAATGTGGCCTGTAGGAACAAGATCAAGAGATTACTTTATTTCAAGATGCATACATTTGCTTGACTAAATGCTACATACACTCCTTGGTGTCATGTTTAGGCCTGTGAAACAGGCTGTATTTCAGTTGGTTAATCTTAAAGGTTAAACATAATCCAAATTAATGGTTTTGCATGACTGAATGCCATGCGGGCTACACACAGTCATTGATGTCTTGTTGTTTAGGGACTCATTTGAAATCATCTTTGTACAAGTGGTCTAAATGGAGCATTTAGGGTAATGGTTAAAGATCATGACTTTACAGTTGAAGGCTAATATATAAACAAATGTTACTTCATGAGCTTGACATCCCTGTATTAAAGAAACGGGGTCACAGACATTCAGAAGCGTCCTTGCCAGTTATATGGCACACTTTTTTCTTTGTCTTTTAAGTAAAAGACATGCAAAGGTTGCACAATTGTGATCATAACACAAGAGAGAGCATTATGAAACATGCAAGAATCAAGGCACTTTTTTATGCTCAATCTGGTTTTGGATTATGTGAGACCATAAATGACTATTACCTACTGTATATGGCGCCTCCAAGTGGATAAGCTCCTGCAAATGCAAGACTGGAGTGCTCACTAGCTGCCAAGTATTGCCACTGCTGGAAAGTCTGCAGTCTCCCAAGAGACTGGTGTTAGAGACTCAAGTGCCCATCTGTGTGCTAGCGCTCATATTCGTGACCCTCAATTTACTTCAGAGTAAACTGGACATTTACCAGCACTCTGTTTATTAATTCAAGAGCAATTGAAGGACACACAGGAACATACTGAGTGAAGGAAATTAGCTTTAGCTGTAGTGCCACACAAAAGAGACATTTAATTGCCTAGAGAGTTTGCAGGATATTTAATTACCAGATATACAGTCCAAATTAATGCAATGTGCTCTTTCTGCTTGAAACACTTTTGTTGTTAATACCTTGGATTTAATCACATCATTTGGAGTAAACTTGCTATGTTTACTCCAGCCAGGCATCTCTTGTTACTAATATGGCCTTACCTTTTACAAGCTGTATGTCCTGTTAATGATTGCAAACATCACATTCATGACTTCTTTTTCTTTTTATGTGCCGTAAAATGTATAGCTCAAATGTTTTAACATCTTTCTTTTATGCATACCAGTGGTATGGCATGTGGTCTTATTGTTACCAGCTGTTTCTTTTTCATTTTAGTTTCTAAGAGAGTTAAGGGAAGTCTCACTAAAATGAGACAATTGCACCTTTGTTCACAATGGATTTTGTTTCACGGAGGCCTTGGCTATATCCAAATATCCTTCTGGGGATTACCAGTGAAGTGCTCCCACCTGGTCTTTCACCGGTCCTGTTCTGAAAGGAGCTCTGAACTTGGTTAGGCTTTTTGGAGCATCAAGCAAGAACCAAATGTTTAACCTATTTGAGCAAATAGATGACTGCAAATTAGGCAAGTAATGCAGCTTGTAGTGCACAAATGCATTATAGTATAGTGTCGTAGCCAGTCTACAAATATAACAACAGGCCACGGGACATCTTTTACGTGGCTTTTAAGAAAATCTGATATAGGAACATTACCCATTGTACTGGTGCAATACAGTTGGCAGTGCTGCTGATGCTTCAAGTCTCCTGCCTGCAGTGCACCACAGAAGTGTCAAATTAGGAGCTTCAAATTATATTATTGTATCCAGTGCGTTTGGGCCCTAACTCGCTGGTCGAGTCATTAGTGGTTGGATAATCAGACAGACATGAAATATTCTCCTATTTTTATTTTGTTGGCTTATGGAGCATTAAGAACAAGTGCTGACCAACGTCTAACCCTAACACATTCTTGGTAGAGCAGTTGTTGATATTACAGTTCATTTTGAGAGTGCCATAGAAGTGTATCTCACTTGGAACTCATTCACCGCTTTAAATGTGCAAAATCCTAAAGTGGCCTACGGGCAGAATGCCGTTTTCAAAAGTTCTCTGGTATCATGCTCATTTTAACGCGTCACGCAGCCTTAGTATTGAATCGCAACCTATATACTCTTATCTGGCTTTTTCCCATTTCAGCTTTGGTGATTATGATGTTTACTTCTGCATTATGAAACAGCATCTGATCCCTGGAAAGAAATGTGTAATCACCCACTTGTTTCTGGGTCTCATTTTGTTTTCACTTTCCTCCCTTATTACAGACCCACTAAAACGGTTTGATTTATATCCAGGAACGTTTTGGTCAGGAACCACCTCTTCTCTTTATCTGACCTTCAGAACTACAACATTGCAGTCCTTCTTAGTCCCTTGCCTGAGAGCACATTTACCGCCTAATCCCACCCCCTTCCTGCCCGGCGGCATCAATGAAACCGGTGAGGGTCTGAGATGAGGTCAGCCAACTGGGAAGTTTTAGTGACTTGAAGAAAAGGCCTTTTGGTTACATGGAAAATATGTTTGTGTCATGTCAGAAGCAGCCCATTCACATGTAAACAAGTTATGTAACCTCCATCAATAACATACATTTGAAAGCTATTTGTCATTCACTGCCCCCAAATAGTTTTGTTCCCGTCCGTCTTCTGTAATCATGTTACAGAAACGGTCTACCGTGTGTATGTTATGTATGCCTCCAGTGTGGGTATTGTGTAACAGTACAAATCATTACCATTGATTTATTCTTAATAAAAGAAGGGTGTACATTGTTGGATGGTCATCTACTATTTCACTTAACCGCTAACCCCAAAATGGTATTATTCTCATACTACCATGATTACATAAAATGCATTTAATTTCAGACATCTAACCTCTGCTTATGTATAAAATGTATTTCTTTGAAGACATGATTGTATTTACTATGTAAATGCAGATCCATCCATATATATAAAAAGCACTTTTTCTGTGTTTTTTTCTTGGGTTTCGCATCCATTTAATCTTGCAGCAGGGACATTTAGGCATAGGTTCTTGATGGTGACCTTGTATGCAATATAGGCGTACTGACTGCCACCCACTTGACCATAAGCAAGAGCTACGAAACGTTGTTGAATATAGATTCACTTAAGTTGACCATAAAATTAAAACGGGTGAATGGAATGACTATCTTAATCAACACTGTCTGCATCACATGTTACTGTTGCAGAGCTAAGTGAACACTGGCTTTCTAAATGGAAATTT
The DNA here is from genome assembly GCA_900312575.1 of Acanthochaenus luetkenii. Lineage (NCBI taxonomy): Eukaryota > Metazoa > Chordata > Actinopteri > Beryciformes > Stephanoberycidae > Acanthochaenus > Acanthochaenus luetkenii. Next base: position 14,794 of record OMOT01026282.1, on the reverse strand, counting down.
GTGAAAATTGAACTTAGATTTCCTAATGTTCAGCCCCTACTTTTCTACCATTCTGACACAATAAAGTAAACACTTAACACAAAATCCTGTTTCCCAGATGAGTGTTTATTCCTGATTTACGTTCAGAGCAGAACTCTTGATCTGTGCTGTTTGGGTGAGTAGTTACATTCTTTCGGGTCTGCGGGTCCTCCCTCAGAAAAGTTTTACATTTTAAAGTTGCATTTCCTGCAATTATCGGTATTCTATGACGGTATCGTACTCTTGAACACAAACATTGGGAATTCACCAGTACAAACACCATGTTCAACTGAATTCTTACCTAGTCACTTCTGTGCTCTCCCTGTACTAAGAGGTACTAAGTGGTACGTTTAGAATGAATGGTTTAAAACAATGCTCAAATACCACTGACATGCTCTATTTGATCATATTACAGCTTACCTGCTCACTTCTCGATTGCTGAAATTGACTTGTTTTAGGCCAGTGGCCTAAGGATGTCGCTGTTCATCAGTGTTTACCTGCATCATACATGAAGGACGCGAACGACACCCTGCGGCCAGTATGGGTAGTGCACAGCCACGAGGGAGAGGATCTGTTGCTGGACGGGTTAACGAAAGAGTTAAAGTCCAAAATCCTATTACTGTCTCTGTGACAGTTGGTTAAAGTTTAATGGGGGTGGACAGGTCCGTCACATGGTCGGAAATCACCCGGATGACACACACACACACACACACATCGTAGCTGGCCCTCTCCGAACGGTCCAGCATGGATTTTATGACGGATCGCGATGTACAAAAGGTGAGCATGAAATAAAAAAGATGCACCGGAAACAAACCACGGTCCTGTAGCTGAAGCTTTAACTTTCATTGTTGGGAACACCTAAATGAAAAGACACTATTGTAGGCTACTCTAATGTTCCTTGAGCCTTTGTCGTAGTTTGTTGGTGAATAGTCTACGGTATCAATACAACACTGTTATATATCACATCGCATGTAGCTTCTTGTCGCAGTGATATTTGTATCGCGTGTACAGGGGTCATATATATATATACGCTTGAACGTGCAGCACATTTGAACGAGTCTCGTTACACAACGTGCCGCAGCCAAGCCGTCTATTCGCCGAAGGGCACGCGACCCGGTGAATACCGTTATCTCGTTCATCACCAGGCCCATCTAGGCCTTCTCTTTCTAAAGAGCGCACTGGATCCGCCTCCAGCGTCTTCTCCCGTGTTACTGTGAAAAAGGTGAAACCGACCCAACGGCACTTAACCCCCCTGTTGACAGTACAAGGAGGATGGGTATGTGGTCCTGGACGGGCTCCTGACCGCCCACCAGTGCGATGAACTGAGGCAGAGGATGGCAGAGATAGTGGCCCGGATGGACGTCCCAGAGCACTGCCGCACCACCTTCTCCACCTATCACGACGAGCAGCTCGAGACGCAGGTGAGCCACAGACACTGCCAGGTGAAACACATTCAAATAGATGCACAAGTCCCACTGGCTGCCTCACATTGTTATTCCGCAATACCTCTTGTTCATGCTTGCCATTGTTATGCACTTGAAGATGCAGGTAAGGGTCCCATTTGTTGTGTTCCCCTTCTAGCACAGTAATAGCAAACTCGTACAGTAGATCGACAGTCAGCGTCAGTGGAGTCTGTCTCCCCCCTCTGTAACGCAACCATTCCTCAGTGGGTCACGTGACTGATGTGAACCGTATGATCTACAGGGGAATGCGGACTATTTCCTCACCAGTGGAGATAAGGTCCGCTTCTTCTTTGAGAAAGGAGTTGTTGACGACAAAGGTGAGCTTCTACGTAATATTGCTCCTATCGATCACTTTCAATCAGGGGAAATGTCAAATGAGATGAGTAAAGCGTCACCCGCCTTGCAGGGGAATTCACCGTGCCGAGGGAGCGCTCGCTGAATAAAGTTGGACATGGTGAGGGAAGCAAGACTTGACTTTTTCTTACGTTGAGAAGAACATTTGACAAAGGCTCAGTGTAATTCTGTTTTGTTGCTTTTTAGCACTCCATGCCCACGAGCCTTTGTACAAAACAATTACACATTCGCCCAAGATTCAGGTAAGTTAGCTGTCAACCATGTGGAGAGCATTGATGTCCTACATCGGATACCCAACACTCATGTCACAACGTACGTGTTCTCATAGGGTATCGCTAAGAAGCTGGATCTTAAACGTCCTGTGCTATTGCAAAGCATGTACATTTTTAAGGTAAAGCGCACACACTCCCTCTCTACCGTTTTTCTTTTCCTGCATGTCTGATCATTCTGACATCTGAGAAATGCTTTACGGTGTTAGTTTGTGCAACAACACTGCTGAAGATGCTACACGGGTATCGTTGTCACTTTTCCTTATCGCTCTCTCTCTCTCTCTTGCAGCAACCGGGGATTGGTGGGGAAGGTAAGAAAGCGACATTGATAACACCCGTCCATCAGTTATTGATAAGAAAAGAGCAATGATGGACATGTTGACCTCAAGGTCTATGACATCTATCACGTCATGACACTTAAAAAAGAAAGAAAGATGAATATCTGTTCATTATCAAGACGTAGCAGGTCTCTTTCTTAGTGACACCACACCAAGATGCCACATTTCTGCACACGGAGCCACTAGGCAGAGTAATGGGGTTGTGGATAGCCCTGGAAGACGCTACTATCAACAATGGCTGCCTATGGTTTATCCCAGGGTCACAAAACAGTAAGCTCACAATACAACAATCCACTCACTGTTGCTTCACAACTGTAAGAAACCAAATCTGCAGACAGTACCAAATACTGTATATACCAATCATCCAACAAGTAAGTTTATTTCCCCCGCATATGCTTTGGTAAGTTAAATCAGAAAGAGAACAGACAGTTTTAACTATTTTGTTCCTTTTCATAGTTAAGTGGTAATGTAAATAAATTATGAAAAATGTCCTGAACCTTTATTCCTGTTTTTATACATGATCCATAGGACTGAACTCTTCTTTGGCAGTCAATTGTATCCTGTATTGGATGCTAGCACATCATATTAAGTTTAATGTACTTTGTATTTTCTGTTATTTTATCCTGCTCTCCTTTTTCCCAGGTGGTATCTCTCGGCGTATGGTCCGCACCCCGAAAGGCACCTATCCCCTGACAGACTTTATTGGTAGAGAGCAGACCTATGACGAAGACACGTTTGTTCCTGTACCTGTTAACAAGGGTAATTCACAATTCACCAATCGCATTAACTTTAAGGGAGAACAGGACTGGTGCTTGAAGAGAGAATATTTTCAGGCACTGTGCAAAACTAAGGCTGTATGTGTCACAAGCTAGAAGTTTACAGTGGGGTCTAGTAGGTCTGTGTGATATGGACCAACTCTTCTATCACAATATGGGTAATTTAATATCACGATAACGATATAGTACGTTTTCTGTAAATGTGATGAAGAATTTGTCAGTTTGCACAAAATAACCACACGCCTCTAGGGCTGGGTATCGCCACTGATTTCCCAAATTTATTTGATTCAATATCTATTCAGTTAGGGATATTTCAGTTACAATACCAATTTTGCTTGGATATGAAACTAATGCTGTAAATTGTACAAGGAACCCTCTAACCTGGTACATTATTAAAATATTAATGTTTATTATATAATTAAGAATTGACCCCAAATCAGTTACATTAATGTACTTTTTATTTAACATGACCAACACACTACAGCAGTGTATAACAAGAGAAATGCCCAAAAGACACAAACAACCATATTTTGATTAATAAGTAAAAGTAAACCAACAATCAGAAATTGAAAAAGGCTCCGAATTGCCTTTGAAAATAGTGCAAGACATCGGTTCGTTTTTTTGGAACATGTTGAAAAACAGTCTTGTAGTCCATGAAACTAAAGCTCCTACATGACTGCTTTCTCACTTCTTGGAGATTGTAAGGCTGCCTTCAAGACACCTGAGAACCGGGGAGTTTCCACCTCCTAGTGGGAACGATGACGCTTGAGTGACGCAACCGCATTTTGGATTAAAAATTACTTTTACATTCCGTTTTCAAAGGAATCGATACCAAATGAGTAGCATGTGAGTATCGATACCAGTTTCTATCAGCCCATCCCTAGTGGATCGTTCTTTCCTAAGTTAGCTGCATTATCAGCAGATGGTTACTATAAAATGATGATGGAGGCCCTCATCAGAACAATGGCTGTAAACACTTAGTAACGCATTAACTCTCTTTCAGTCCGTATCCTGGTCTACTCTACACATGTCTCTGTATTACCGTAACTCTCTTAGTAACACTGCATGGTAAATGTTTACCGTATATGACAGTTACTGCAACTTCAAACGCACCAAGATTTCTCCATATTTATTTAGGCAAGATTCCCAGTCTATATTCTCTGTGGCTTTGGTGACTTTATACTTGTTTGTTACCACGCTTGTAAACAAACATGGCAGAACCAAAGGCCACAAGAGACTAACGGTGTTAAAGCTTCACGCATCCATGGGAAAGGCAAATATTAAAAGATCCATCTCTGGATTTTATGAATCGATATCGGATCATTCAAAGGAAAGTCAATTTTAATCGTAAAAAAAGAGTTTTTTAAAACCCAGCCCTACTTTTCTTTTGTCCAGGTGGTGTGGTCCTGATCCATGGGGAGGTCGTGCACCGCAGTGCCCAGAACACCTCAGAGGACTCTCGCCATGTCTACACCTTCCACATCATGGAGTCCCAGGACACTCGCTGGAGCCCTGACAACTGGTGAGTGACATCAGCATTATGGGAGTCTGGGTGCTGTTTTTTAGGCGAGTCGTGTCTTTCGAGCAAAGACTCATATTTGTAATCTCTCCTTTGTCTTTGAAGGTTGCAACCCACCGAGGAGCTCCCTTTTCCACCACTCTACACTAAATAAAGGCATTTGCTGCTGCAGTTCATGGATGGAGACAAGAACCTCACTTTCCTGAAGAGGGACCGACTTGCATCAACCGTGTTATCCTATTATCCTTCCGTTTTCATCCTGGCTAGTTTAGTAGCCTATAGTGACACTATATATTTTCATAGGCTATATATGAAGAATTGCTGGACTTACTGTGTGATGCTAAATAGTGGATTAATGGTGGCTTACTCACATTCCTGATGAATTTATAGATTTTTTGTAAGCCGAGAATGTTTGATAGATTCTGAAATATTGATTTGAATAAACATTTTTGAAAATGTGTTCCGTTCAACTTTCCATGCACACTCCAAAATATATCAAGTGTTTAGATCTATTCTCCTGATCAACACACTCATATTTTCTGTTTACTGAATCTAACCAAAAGACCTACACAGACAGCAGTGGGCATTTATATGTTCAAGTATGTTCATTTTAAGACATAAGACATGTGTGGGTGAATATAAACCACCACGGGCAAAACCCAAATCTTTTTTATGTTAGAAATAAAGGACCTTGGAAACGTAAACAGAGATTGGTCAGACGCTGTGAGATAGCAATGGTTTGTTCATGTTTATATAAGCCAATGTCCAATCACTCAGTCAGACACAGGTACCGCCTCTCAATCCATAAATGACTATTAAACAAATGACTTAGGATCAGAACCATTCTTTAACTTGAATGAAATTCAAACATTTTAAGCATAAGCACTCGACATGCAATACTAGGTTTTCAGGAAAATGTAGGGATGACGTCAAAATCAACATGGACCATGCTAACAAATTGTCATTACAACATTCAAAAACCACCAAGAACTTTTACAGATAAAGATCATTCATGCAGAAAAGAACAAGTTTCAGGTAATAAATATGGCGTCCTCATCTTCTAGATTAAACCTGGTGACCGTGGAGGATACGTCAGTAAAACAAATATGAAATAATAATTTGGCTATCACTAAACGAGTTTGCCATAAAGGAAGGGACAAATTAGGCTTGTTCATCATTTTGGCCCAAAGCATTTCTTCACAGTCGAAATAAATGTGGGATTCCAAGGCTCAGTATCATAAGGAAATGTCTCAATGTATAGGTTTGGTTTTAGAAAAACATTATTTTACCAAACAAAAATATACCATAGGATAACATATAAGTTACAGAACAGGATTTCACATTAGTGTCATGCAGGCGCATAATGAGTTGCTGCCCTATTGAAGTATTAACCAGCCCTGACAACTAGTTAAGAGGGGCTTCTTCACAAATACCATGCTTTCAACTACTGTATCTACAATACTAGGTAATGTGTGATAGAAAATATACTTCTTAAGGCAAATATGTTCAGCAGTAAGTCCTTCACATTGCCATGAGAGGCAAAAACAATGTTGTAGTATAATCAAATGAGATGTACCAAGAAGCTTATTTTAAATAATGTTCTTCAACGGCTATACAAAGGTATATATCCATTTGCAAAACATGGGACAAGATAGAAAAAGCCCCAGTGATGATCAAAATGTGCCATTTAGCAGCGTCTGTACCGTCCGTAATTCCATGATTCTATACGCGTGTAAATGACATTTTTTTCCCCACTTTGCTAAACTCCATCTCCTGTTCATTATTCAGGAGTTGTTGGCGTCCGTGGTTGAGTCCCGCAGAGACAGAACTGTGACCCACAAAGAATCCTCACACCTCCGCTACAGACGGAGCTCAAAGAATAATATTTAGCTACTCCTCTTCACATTTCTTAGCAACTCGTGTTGAGACGGTTGTCTCATTCCTAAGCAACGGATATTCAAATGGTTTGTGATCTGAACAGAACAGACTCTAAATGTCATGCTAACAGTACATTTGCAGCCAACAAGAGCAGAATGTTTAGTGCCGCTTTGGTTTGTTCTCATTATTAAAATCAAGGGAGTTAATAATCTTGATCTAGAGGTCATAACTCCATCTCTTTTTTTGTACTGGACACAATAAACTCCCCATGTTGCTCAACTCAAAATTTTCTTAGCGAGGGAGAAGTCCATTGATTCCTAAAGGGCTCTATGAGTTGTACTATTATATATATTTTAATTTTATTTGTTTCCCCCACGTTCACCATTGATTCTTTCCCCCAGCAAGGGCTAACAGGGCGAAGGGGTCTGCTGGCCCCTGTTTTGGTCCCATCTGTCCAGTCCCGTCAAAGCAACAGCAGGATGAAGAGGTAGAGTGGGAGTAGGAGGTTGTCTATTTGGGAGGTGTAGGCCTCCAGCATGGCCACCAGCGTGATAGAGCCAACAATCCATGAGTAGGTGGAGTTCAGATTAATGCTCCCATCAAAGATGAGGAACACCGCCACAGCAATGATCTGGGCGAACACAGATGTTGCAGTCCCCTCCATGGTTTTCTTGGTGCCAGGCCAGCGAATCTCCCCCATGGCGCTGCCAAACATGGACGCCACAGTGTCTCCGACCCCCACGGCCAGCACACCTGCATATGGCACCAGGC
>OMOT01026239.1:0-12412 GCA_900312575.1 Acanthochaenus luetkenii | reverse complement strand
ATCTCTCTTGTTACAGAAACTACAAGAAAGAAAACCAACTCGCTCTCCTCACTCCAATTCACCAGGAAACTACTCGACACGGGGTTATCACGTGATGCCCATGCTGCTAGCTAACAGAGGCTAATATTGATCAGCGAACTCTAACATTCTTACCTGCATAGGGGGGTAATATGAACGGTAAGTATGAAACAAACACAGGACACGCTGCTGTTCTCTGTATGTCTGTGTAATGAATGAGGAAGCAGGCAGCGTGTCCCCCTACAGGCGTCTCCTTGCAAGGTAAGTATATTTGATCACCTATTCATCGATCACTTCTCAGACCCCAGTAATAGATAACAGCATAAATGAAAATAAACCATATGAAAATAGTAATATGCATCTTGTTGTACCTTGTTGTACATTTTCACAACTCTTTCTTTACCCCAATTGTATGCATTGCATAACTTGTGTTAAAGCTTGAAATAAAATAAAATAAACAGATTACACAGACCATATATATTTTTCCATGACTCTTTCTTTTATGTCCACTACATATGATCGAGCCTTGGAGGAGAGAAAGGATCAGTTAGGGAAACAAAAACACATCCCGATCACAACTGATGCCTGGACAAGCCTCGCTGTGGACATGCCACTGTTTTTAAAAAGCAATCTCAAGGACAGTTGTGAGTTGAAATTGAGAAATTGACTTTTGTTGTTTTATTAATTAATGCTGTTGGCAATGTTCTGTTTATTACAAATAAAAACCGTAAACTTAACTTTCTTTATTTGTGTATTATAATTAGTACTAGTAGCCTGTGTTCTAATATAATAGACGTTGTATTATAATAATAGTAGCCTATCCTAGTTAGAGTCAAGAGAGGCTTCTCACATGACATAATTAGGATGGTTGAAGATATGTCACAATAACAAAAACACTATGAAGGCTGTTTTATTACATTTTCATGACACTAGTTTATTTTATGAAAACAATTTGAAACAGTAAAGTATATTCAATTATATTCTAACCTATATTTACCTCCTAACGTTAATATTTCATAACGGTTTGCTTACTTACTAGCAGCTACCTGATTTTCCGACCATGTCATTGGCCTCTATGGCTATGACGTCGTGTTACGGTTAACCACGGGTACATGCCAAAAGTCAGCATGTAAACATTACATTACAGCATTTAGCAGACGCTTTTATCCAAAGCGACTTACATGTTATACCGTTGGCGGAGACAGCCATGCAAGGTACCAACCTGCTCAATGTGTACAAAAAAAGCCCAAAACCCCATCCCTAGTCAGTGTGTGACAGGGTTTGGTTTGTGTGTTGTGTGAGTGAGTTTGTTTGTGTGTGTGTGTGTGTGAGTGAGAGAGAGTGCGCGTGTGTGTATGAGTGAGACTGTGTGTGTGTGTGTGTTTCTCTCTCTTTCAAATATGGTAAGGGAAAGACAGCCTGGCTAATTACTTCCAGCTGTGTGTGACTGAATGTGTGTCTGTACCTCAGTGGAGAAAATAAACAAAAGTCTCCCTTCAGTGTGTGTGGGGGAGGGACCATGCCTCAAACAAGGCTTAATAGTTCAAAAAGTTTAAGATATATCACTTAGATATTTTCAAATTAGAGAAAGCTGAAGCGGCTGAACATTTTCATATAAAATATATGTATACCGTTTGAAAGTTGTGGGAGTTATTAAATATTTAAAAAGGTGTACAAATCTGTTTTCAGCTGTATATGTACAAGTGTCAAACAAACGTCCATAACATGAACATTATAAATGGCAGCACTTAGATATTTACATTGTGAGTGAGAGCAGAAGTAGCTGAACGTGTTGATGTATAATATGTGTATATAGTGTTAACACTATGGGAGTCAGGACAGATTACAAAAGGTGCATAAACATACATTTTCTAAAGTCTGTTAGTCTTGATTATTGTCTATGGCGCAAGGGTCAAACAAACATGCATAACGTAAAAATTGTATAAGCTAAAGCTTAATGTACATTGTGTGAGAGAGATGAAGTAGCTGAACAGTTATATTACATATAATATGTGTAAAACAGTACTAAAATAGTGGGAATTATGGCAGTTTACAAAATCTAAAAAAACATGAACTTTCAGATCTATGCTTGTCAGATTTCACAGCTGTGTCTGCACAGCGCCTAGGGTCAAACAAATGTCCATAACTTGAAAACTAGCAGCAGGAGTAGCTGAACATTTAGATGTATAATATGTGTATATAGTGTTAACATTGTGGGAGCTAAGGCAATTTAATCGTGTGTTTTTTGGTAAAAAAGCAGCCTGCTGAAGTGAGGCCCTCTAATCAATCCCATTATAGATCTTGAAAAAAGTACTTAAAACTGTGATATCTCAAAAAGTATAAAATATATTTAAAAAAAAAGCTGAATTAGAGCGATAAAGTACTAAAAGAGATGAACCGTTTAATGTTTAAATAAAGTTTCTAGCTTAAAGTATGAAAGAGCACTTGGAGTTCAAAAAGGGCTGTGTTTGACTTCCATTATAAAAAAAGTTGATTAAACCTTTTTAATATTAAGTATGAAAGACATCAAAAAGTTAAATACAAGCACACTTGCCCTAAAGAAGCTAAACGTCTCTAGCTGAAAGTATGTGGAAAAAATTAGGTGCCAAAAAACGACAAAATAATAATAATAATAAAGCAATCCGACAATATTATAACAATTAATTTGGTTGGGTTAGGTTGCACTAGGCTACGATTGGCTTGGTCTGGAGGGAGAGGGTTTGTAGTTAAAGGAAGTCAGTGAGTTTTGGGGAGATTGGCCCATTGGTCAATTTACCTGTTAGGTAAAATATGGTGAATATAGGTGAATATAGACACTAAAATCATCCATATGTCTCTGGTAGATCATTGGTTCTTGTGCTCCAAGCTAACACTTTAACATACACTTTGTGGAGTGGTAGTAGGCTCCATGCTAACACTTTAAGATAAATTACATAATGTTGTGTGATAGTAGATTCAATGCTAACACTTTAAGATAAATTACACTATGTTGAGTGGTATTATGTTGTGTTCATGTCATATGGGAGTTACCGTAACTACTATCTTACGAAAGGGAAAAAACATTCACGTCAACCTCCACGTGGTATTTCCAAGTAGGAAATATGGGAACCTTCTGAAGGCAAAAAAACGCCTAAGTGTGTTAATGCAGCACCAAATATGGCTTTTTGGTAGGCTACAATTCAAGTGACAATATCAGTTTAAACTTAAAATGACCGTTATAGTGTCCTTTGCTCCTCTAATTCATTCAGAAGAACGTAGTAGTATTGGTTGATTGTAAAGTATGCTCTAACGTTACTTGGACAACTGCGGCAATTCTAGAGCTACTACATACCAACGAGCGCTGACCTCCGGGGATGCGTGCATTTATCAGATCCAAAACCCATACAGGGTGCCTCACGGGGCACCACTTTGGTGACTCTAGATAAACTATATGTGGAATGAGTACAATAAACTGCTAACAACTCATTAAATCAGTTGTGATTCTCTGAATCGCTCTAATGTTATTTGATGGTTGGGCCTACTCCTGTCTGGGTTAGATGACGCTCAATCGGGAACATGCTTGTTTCCGCGTTTGGGGAGTTGCAGGCCCTATTGCATGCATCCCCCTTAAGTGCAGATGGGAGTCTCCCGGTGTGATATGCTTTCCGTCGGTCATCCTCTCCTCCCATTCCACCAGCAGACCGTCTGTGAGGATGGGCCCCTGTGGAGCTCACTTGAGTCGGGCGCAGCTGCCGGTAGATGTATGTCTCCGTGTTGGTCGTAATATATATTACGATCTCGTTCCCTGTGCTCTACTAGTTAGGATTACTTATTTGCTTAGTGTTGGTAAGGGTGAAATACCCTCAGCACTCAGCATTATGGCTGATGAAGTATTTAGCCCCTTAGACATACTAAGGGATAGTTCTTCAAACAATTCCACTCCTACACGGTTCATAGTGAGAAAGGACGGTACCATAAGGACAAGAAATCTATTTCCTTCTGAGGAAATTAACTCTGATTTTGCAAGCCCCTTGCTTTTAGCAGGCAGATAAGAATGGGGAGTTAGCGTGTGCAGATTGTTCCAACATGATTGAGGATGTTACAGAGGTACAATTAGCACAGCCTAATTCTAATGAGTGTCCTAGGTCCAAGGAGCGTGCCAGGCCAAATCAAGTGATTATCAGCTTACCCAACCTAGAGCTCAGTGGATGGGTGAGCAAAACAGTTACAGGCTTAGTCAAACACTATCAGATAAAACACTGGTCAGTCCCCCTTTCTTTTCAGTGTTGAAAGTGCAGGAGAATCAGCCCCAACAATCAATCAATATCGTGTCATATACCCAAATGTAAGGGCTCACTTGTTAATCCATCCAAATCACTGCTAAAGTACAGTTGTACTTACTGCCCATCTAAATTTTAAATACCGACTGGCCTCTCCCTACACAAACGACACCGACGGTAGAATGGTCTCCAACATAGAGCAGGGTGATAGCTCATGGTCCGTGTAGTAGTAGAGTATCTACGATCTTTTATAGCTATTAAGGATAGCTCTGAACTTACATGGGATGGGATTGCTGAAATATTGAATAGAAAGCTAATGCGGGAAGCTACTTCAGTTGATTTCTGTGATCCAATGACAGTAAGTGCTAATGAGATTATGAAGTTGAGTTGGACACTTCTTAGACAAGGTGAACCACCCAAAGAACAAACTGGAGAAGGTCAAGCATTACGTGAAGCATAGATGATCATGATCATGTGGAATTAGATAATGATCCAACGCTTAACCTCCTGGGTAGTGAGGTCAGTGTTGATGAGCTACAAAAGAGCATTAGCTTCTGAAATTCTGGACGGTAAAGACACTTCCAGCTACTCTATCCCACCCAACAATGTTGCTGAGGAATTTGGTAAAAGGTAGGATATTACATGCTCTTTTGTTGGCCTAAGTGGCTTCAGACCCTTCCGTTCATTGAATGCGTTCATATTTCTGGTGAACGGTGAACTGAAAGTATCCTTTTGCATCTAGTGAACGTGAGCGTCATTAACTCTCGCAAGAGTTAACGACAGTGATGTTGATCAACTTTGCTAAAGCCTTTGACTCAGTTTCCCACTAGCATATCATTAGCTCTTTGAACTTTATGGAGGTCGATCAATCTGCAAATCTTATCAGGGATGTACCACTAGGATTTCCTGCACAGACAATGATTCCCCACTGATTGAAATGAAAACTGGCGTCAAACAGGGAGACCCACTCTCCCCCCTCCTTTTCAACATCGCTCTGGATCCTCTTATCCAGACAATTGAACAGGAGGGTCACGGTGTCAGGATAGGAAGCACCTCTGTTGCGGTGATGGTTTTCGTTGATGACCTGGTCTTGCTGAGTGACTCTTAGGATGGCATGGAGAAAAACATAGCTATCCTACAATGTTTCTGCCAGCTCACCGGACTGTGGGTTCAACCTAAGAAGTGTTGTGGCTTTTTGGTTGGTGGGGGTGGCTCCACCCTCCAAATTTATGAATTGAACTGATGGAAATTCAAGAGTGAGAGTCTGCCCCACTTGTTGAACCAGCAAAGACGGTCAAATATCTGGCCATCAAATTTAGTCTGTGGCACTGTGTGGTAGCTGATGACATGCTTTCTACAATTCAACAATCGATTGTGGCCATTGACTCGTACCCTCTTCGACCCTCCCAAAAAGTCAAGCACCTTAACGAGTATGCCATACCCAGAGTGCTGCCGACCATGCGATGGCCACGTCCAAATCCCTAACTGAAGCTGACCGTGAGCTGCGTAGAGCAGTTAAAAAGTGGCTTCATCTTCCTTCCAGCACATGCAATGGTTTACTGTATGCGAGGAAGGCCAATGGCGGACTTGGTCTGGTGAAATTATCTAGCACTATCCAAGTTATTCAGACTAGAAGACTCTTCTACTTATTTACCTCTGATGATGAATGCCTAAGACTAGTTGCTAAGAACACTATGGGCGCGAAATTCAAGGACATATGGTTTAAAGCTGGTGGATCGGCTGAGGAAACTCCCGATTGGGACGTTGAGCCTGTTCATGATCAAGCCCCTACAGTCAACAAGTTTCCAGCCATCGAAGACTGGAGACAGGTGGAATTTGATAATTGGGTCGAGTGTAAGGCTCAAGGGCTAGGTGTAGAGGTTTTTAGGGCTGATAGAACAAGCAACTATTAGCTAGGCAAACCTGATGGAACATGGTATAACAATATGCAGCTGCCCTAGAGTTATGTGCCAATGTATACCCAACACGTGAGACTTTGAGTAGGGGGAGAACCAATGCGGTCAAAGTATGTAGAAAATGTGGCATAGGGGTTGAAACTTGTACCCATATCCTGTGCACATGTGAATCTGCTCGTATTCTGAGAAATAATACAATATGTGGACTCCTTGCTGATGAGGCTGGTAAACATGGATGGTTAGTAACCAAAGAGATGAGACTGACCTCCCCTAAAGGTGACCTGATGATTCCTGACCTGATCTTGGTGCGTGGTCAGTCCTAGTTGTGGATGTCACGGTGTGATTTGAACTATCAACTGAAACACTGCCGACAGCTGCCAGAGAGAAGGACAGGAAATACAGACTGCTCAAAGATGTTATTCTAAGAACATTCAAAAAGACATGCAAATATATGTGTTTGTGTGTAGTGTGGTGCATGGTGTGATGGGCGGCAGTAGCTCAGGAGGTAGAGTTCCCGCCCCGCAACTGCAAGGTCGGCGGTTCGAGTCCAGCTCCTCCCGGGAACAAATCTGTCGTAGTGTCCTTGAGCAAGACACCTAACCCCAAATTGCTCCTGTTGAGCAGGTTGGTACCTTGCATGGCTGCCTCCGCCAACGGTATGACATGTAAGTCGCTTCGGATAAAAGCGTCTCCTAAAATGCTGTGATGTAATGTATGTAAGTCGCTTTGGATAAAAGCGTCTCCTAAATGCTGTAATGTAATGTAACATTCCCAGAACTAGTGTTTGGCTTAACGGTGGGAGCGAGATGCAAATGGCATCCTGGAAATGCTGACATCAAAGACTGAGTGGGCCAAGAATTAAGAGCTTCGCAAAATTTGTTAGCAGAAGAACCTTGTTGTACTCTCTTGACATATTCTTCTGCTTTATTTATCCTTGTAAATAATATTGTTCAATGAATCACCCCTGACTCAATGCTTGAGTTAGAATTAATTTTATATAGGAAAGGGAGTTCCAGTACTTAGCTGAATAGTCAGGCTAATCTGATAATCAGGATCAATACACTCTATTGAACGTAAACGATTGGAACCATAACTTGAATCAGCAGGGTGACCTACATAAAATGTCTTGGGTGGACCACTCATGATGTCAATTGGTTACACGATGGACAATGAAGGGACATCAGTAGGCCGATTGGGCGAATATAAGTAAACAGTAAGGTGATGGTGGTTTGTGGGCGATGGTCGGGGCCTCTCCTGGTGTTAACCGGGCTGGGTCCAGGGGTTGCCTACCGCTGCTGTCCACATGCAGGCCAGAAAGTAAAATAAGTGGAGCTGCTGTCCACAAACTGAAGGTGCAGAAAAACTCAAGTGGCGATGGTTGGTGGCGATGGTCAAAGTCCCTCCTGGGGTGGGGTCAGGGCATCGTCTGCTGCTGCTGTCCACCTGCTGACTGAAACAGAATGAGTTACATGGAGGTGGTACATAGTCGGTGCCTCTCCCGGTATTAACCGGGGTGTGCTCAGGCGTCATCTGTCGCTGCTGTCCGCTGACTTACTTGGGTGAACGGCAACAGTTACGTGGCGGTAGTTGGCAGGTGATGGTCGGGGCCTCTCCCGGTGTTAACCGGGGGGTGTTCAGATGTCATTCGTTGCTTCTGTCCACTGACTGACGATGCAAAAAGTGACATCGCAATAGTCCGGTCTCTCCTGTACTTACAGGCTGGAGATCAGACGTCATATATCGCTACTCTCCACTCTAGGGTGTCACTTACGGTGTAGAGGTGTTACACAATGGACAAAAGAAGGTACACCTGTTGTAGATTCCATTGAACATCAGTTCAACAGCCTCTGTCATGCTGGAAATAGTAGGCCCGGTAATGTGCAAGTCAAATCCTTAACCTCAATATGTCTAATTATGGGGTGTTCTACCGGCGTGACACAGGGATTGATAACATCATGCGTACAGGCATATGTCTTAAGGGGCCGTGGGGAGAAATGTCCTAAAGAAACCCCACGGGTGGAGAGCTAGCTACCTTAAAAAAAGTGTGATTGTCTCGTAATCACTGCCGAACGACCCATTCGCATGCTTGTGGCCCCCACCAAGTGCTTGAATGTCAAGATGAAGAAATTCAGTAAAGCGCAGGTAACGGCGGGTGTACATTGACCATCTTAAGGTAGCCAAGTGCCTCGTCATCTAATTACTGACGCACATGAATGGATGAACGAGATTCCCACTGTCCCAACCTACTATCTAGTGAAACCACAGCCAAGGGAACGGGCTTGGCAGAATCAGCGGGGAAAGAAGACCCTGTTGAGCTTGATTCTAGTCTGGCACTGTGAAGAGACATGAGAGGTGTAGAATAAGTGGGAGGCTTCGGCCGCCTCTGAAATACCACTATTCTTATAGTTTTTTCACTTATCCGGTGAGGCAAGTCAAATATCCGGCCCCGCATGTTCAGACATTTGGTGTATGTGCTTGGCTGAGGAGCCAATGGTGCGAAGCTACCATCTGTGGGATTATGACTGAACACCTCTAAGTCAGAATCCCCCCTAGACGTAATGATACCGCAGTGGCGTGAATCTTTGGTTGGCCCCGGATAGCCGACTCCGGCCTGTGAGTAGAGCCGTTCATGACAGGGCTGGGGTGCGGCCGGATGATGGTCCCCATCTTCTGTCTCGCATCTGAGAATCTGGTGCTAAATCACTTGCAGACGACCTGATTCTGGGTCAGGGTTTTGTACGTAGGAGAGCAGCTAATTCGCTGCAATCTATTGAAAGTCAGGCAGGCGCGGGCCACCCAGACTCGGCATTCCCTTCCCTGGTTCTCTCCGGAGGACCAGGGCCCTGAAAAACGCTCCCATCCGTCCCTGGTTCTTTACAGAGGACCAGAGGCAGAGAAAAAAACGTTTACAAAAAACATGTATTTATATTTTCAAAACACAGCCACCTCTATCCTTTTCTCTTACTATCGTTGAAGTTGTTGCAAAAACTGTCTAATTCACAGGGCAAACTTTCCCTTCTCCGATACGTTGATTTGATATACTCCAATAGAGCCTTTCTCCCAGACACCATCAATTGTCTATAGATTTTTCTTAGCTCTCCTCGGAAGAGAAACAAAGGCAGGCCCTGAGAAGCCTCGAGCCTAAGAGGCTTTATTGATATCGATGTGGGGGGAATATCGCCCATTTTCACCAGGGGATCAATCAGCCCGTCACCGCTTGCTTTACGAGCTGAGGCCTCTCCACTTGTGGGGCCCGCAATGTGATTGTGTGTCTGTGTGTACCTGCCTGTCAGTGTGTGTTTGTGTTTGTAAGAGGGAGAAATAATGACAGACAGACACAAAAGAGATGTGTGTTTTGTAGTATCCTTTCAATCACATGCAATTTTGATCAATCTATGTTTGCTTTTAGGACAGAAGACTAAAACATAAATGACTATAGTATTATTCAGAATTATTATGGGGGGGGGGGAAACTCATGCAATCTATATCTAAAGCACCCCCCTAGAGGCCTGGTGCACTTCCGTTGTGTTGACTGGATATGCAGCTTTTCTGTTGCATTAGTTTTCGTAGTTTACATGTGTTTTTGACTTTGCATCGTTTCTGAATTTGCAGCGTATTTCCTGTTAATGTATTGCTTTGGGGCGGTAGGTAGCCCAGAGGTTAGAGAAGCAGGCTTTTAGCTGGAAGGTTGCCAGTTTGAATCTCGAGCCAGACAGAAAAACTCTGGGATTCCAGATCCTGCTGTTGTGCCCTTGAGCAAGGCACGTAACCCCTAATCACGCTTTATATGGCTTCCCTTGCTCCAGCCCCCCCAGCATGTGTGTGTGTGTGTGTGTGTGTGTGAGTGCAATCACTTGTGTGTATCTGGGGGGGATTTGAGATGGGTAAAATGCAGAGAAATAATTTCACAATGTGTGCAGTGCTCTGTGCACGTGTGTGACAAATAACGTAGAAGAAGAAAGATGGTAGTTGCAGCGTGTTTCTCCTAATGTAATTGCTTTGCACCTGTCGGCTACCATAGGTTAATATCAACTTGTTATAATAGTCCCACTGTTATACCCATCCACTGTGAATTCCCCACTATAATCTTACTATGCACCACTGCTAATAGCCATTTCACATTCCCTGCAAGTCTAAAGAGTACTGTCCAGCAAAGAATATCTGCATATCATAATTCAGAGAAAACCTGAGCAAATCATTTTTTCATTTGGCTAGCTGCCTCCATTTTATTGCTTTAACACCATACAACACCTTTACACCATACTGATCCACCCAGCCATGCACAACACACCTACACCATTGATTTCACTGACTACCACATCCCATTTATGATTTGGGTAAGTTATGTTGATAGTTGAAAGAAAATTCTTACTTTGGCCTTTAAAATCCTGCATGGTCTCCCATTGTTGTCACACACCTGAGCCAGTCTGTGACAAATTGGGGGCTCATCATTTTTAAGTTATATTTAGATTTGTAGTTCAATCCAGCAGGGTAGTACCATGTGTTGGGCTTGCATTTGTTTGGTAATTTGGTGCTATTCTTTGGGAGAATCACGCATGGTTTTCCCTTTTGTTTTGGTGGTCAGTGATGTTAGGGACATCAGTCTATATCAGGTTAAGTCAAATAGTTGTTCCCTTTGTGTTGAAAGAGAGAGTTAGGGGTCAGTCCACAGTGTGGCAGTAGCTATATATCCTGGTAGGCTGAAGCGGCTTGTTCCCCTATGGAACTAGTCGGTTGATTTTCATAGTGTGGTGGAGACAGTGGGTAGAGCACTTGTCTCTGGAACACATCCGTGGTTTGGGGGGGCCACCAGTTTTCTGGCACAGACTGGCTCAGGTGTGTGACACCAATGGGAGACCACGCAGGATTTGAAAGGCCAAAGTAAGAATTATTTAAACAAAACTATCAACTTAACTTACCAAAATCATAAATGGGATGTGGTCAGTGAAATCAGTGGCGTGTTGTTTAATCTAATTTAATGTATACTTTATTGTCACACCCATGCACAGAGCACCGCACACCTAGTGAGATTATTCTCTGCATTTAACCCATCACGGAGGATGCCATGTACAGCACAGCACCCGGGGAGCAATTTTGGGGTTAGGTGTCTTGCTCAAGGACACTACGACAGATTTATCCCCGGGATAAAATTATTGCGTTGATCACAGTGCGTGTGCTGCATTAAACTATTTACATTTTCTCCTCCCAGTATTGTGCAAAATAGCATGTAAATGCCCCATCTCCATATTCATTGAGGCAAAAGTACTAACTGGACAAGGCGTGTTATTTTACACATTTGTTAGTAGATCAGTTTGTACATTTATTTGCTCGTGCTATGAGTTAGCGCACGTTTTTACACACGCAATCCTTTAGTAGATCCGGCCCTTAGTCTCTGTTTCTCTGTCAGTATGTGCTTGAATGCTGTACTTGTGTTCTAGCCACTACCATTGTGTAACATATATTTCCTGTCTGTCTATCAGTGTAGTCAGCGGTGCTATCTCATTGTCTGCTACCTGTACCTGCCTGCCTGCTTACCTATAATAAACCGTCAATGTTAGTGCCGGGAAACTCCTATCCGCACCTGTTACACATGCAATGTCATCAATATTACTTCAATCCAAAACCAAATGAGCCATTTTATTATTGTATACAAATTAAACAAGGCCTACATCATTCATCAAAAACTCTTATAGCCTAAATTATGATGTTGAAAGTCATAATTAAATGACGATACTACATCCTCTTGCGTCACCTCTCAACTCCAATATTAGTCCAGCCAGTCCAGTACTGCATGTCAGGGACGTGCGGTCAGGGGAGGCAGGTGAGGCAGAGCCTGTCATCATGACAAGTAAAAATAATAATAATGATAACATAAAATGAATATTAATATTTGTCCACTGATCTTTATGTATGACTAATTTCGAAAAAATGTATAGTCAAAATCGCTGACTTTGCGTATTTCCTTTTACAGGGGTGAAACACGAGGTGTGGCAGCAACGAGCCTCGCTTCACCTCTGAATGCGCAATCCATCACAAACTGGGTTGATACATGCAATTGGCCCGTGCCTGTTGCCGTATCTCTGCATTTCACCAATATAATGTTTGCAGATACGTTTATATACCCGGATGTTACAAAGTCTGGCTAATGTGTTCAACCATTGAAGTTTAATGTTTGTAAGTGACATATTTAGGTTTGCTGATGGGACATAAAACCGCAGT
>OMOT01026234.1:0-15908 GCA_900312575.1 Acanthochaenus luetkenii | reverse complement strand
GCCGGAGGCTCTTTTTAGGTAAGCAGTGGAGAAAGACAGAGAGGATGGATGTGACAGAGAGAGATTATGAAAGGTATGAAGTTGAAAAACTCTCTCCATCAGGTGGGTTATGTTCCCTCCCAGGCATGTGCTGTCAGTCAGAGTGACTCCTCACGCCTTATCTCCCTGCACAGGGGACTGTAAATCCCCTTCTGCTCATTTGGCTTAATCATGACAGTCATCTGAACTCTGTAAGACACAGGAAAGTATATCCCTTCCCCCATCTCACCTCCCCCAGGCATTTTTCCTGGACGGCAGGAGTATATAAAAAGGATGTTCTTTTTACTATCTAACACATGCATCAAGCAGCCACAAATGGTCCACGCTGTTGTGGAATGTGATAGGTGTGTGTGTGTGTCTGAGTGTGTGTGTGTGTGTGTGCAACTATATTGCTGAGTCAGTAGTTCTCGTTGCATCCTTACGTGTTGTGGAAAAAAAAGATGCCAAAAGTGACAGGGTTTTTATGAGCCTCCCTCAACATGCTTCCCTCTGATAAGGACTTTTGAACAGTCTGTGCTCAACTTTCACACCATCAGAAAGTAGAGAAATTGAAACGTTACATCTGTTGTGAAAACATAAGCTCATGTACATCATGTACATCTTAAAGACAAGGCTCAAGATTGTTCTTTAAACGTATTCTGTTGATCCAGATCTTGTTATTTCTGGCACTAAACTTTTAACTTTGTTAGCAATGCTAGTGAAAGTCAATGGGGTGTAAAACCATTACTTCTGTTATACTATGGATGTTTTTGGAATGGCTTACATATAACTGATTTTGAGAGTAATGGATTCATTCCTAATTGACTTGCACAGTCTAATTGCAATTGCTGACAAATGATAACAGGAAGCTGGTGCCAATGTTTCAGAAACAAAACAAAACCAAATATCCCGAGAGGGACATTGGTTAGTGATCATAGGGATGGCTTCTAAAAACCCTGAACCATCCCTTTAAAATATTGTGTTTTCGATTCACTGAATCTCCTGGCTGCAATTTGTCCATCTCTACCTTCTACTGGTGGTCGGCTCCAACTCCAGCAGTCTGCTGTGATTAATGGGGCCTTTTAGCACTATCGTCTAGACGTCAATTCCCAAAATACCTCGGGGTGCAAGGACACATCGTTGTTGTTACAGGGTTTCCCCCCTTCTCTGCATTTGTGTTCTTTATTCCTAAGACAGAAATTTGGTGAGAATTCTAACATGTTCCTATAGTCATTTTTGTAATTGGCAATCCCATCAACTTAGTTATGAGCAATTGGGGTCTCTTTAAATGTGTAGCTTACAGAGTTGTCACACATGTTGGAGTTGATTCATGTAATTGTGCTGAAGGTCTGTGAAAGGGTCTAAATCAGCTGGTCAGGGACTGGCTGGACAGTGGACTGGGGAGTCATGGGAAACAGGAAATACCATCAAGCCAGGGACCAGACCCATGACCGCCGACACCTTTCAGTGTCTGCAGCAATGCTACGATACAGCAAACTGATTACATCTGACTGGTTATATGGACATGATCTTCAGCGTCACAATCTGAAGAAGTCACAGGCAGAAGAAGAAAGTACAACCCAGTGGCCACAACCTGAATTGCTGCTTTATACATTTGATCTTATAAGCCAGCGGGGTTCATGTTGTCCAGAATGTTCCCGCCAGCAGTGGCTGCCAGAGGGGAAACAGAGAAACAGAGAGTATAAGCGGTCTGTCCAAGAGTGGAATGAGCTTGAGCTGTTTGTGAGGTCGAGACTGGGGCTTTTGAGCGCCGCAGACTCATATCTCCCTCCCTATCCCCTTCTCTCACATAGGCCACTTTCAGTGCGCCCATGGGAAATGGAGAATTCAGCCTGCCACCCCCTAAGAACATATTTTTTATGCAAGACCACTTTTCATAGACATATAATCGCTAATATTGTAAGGAATGTTTTTTTTATTTATATATATAAATAGAAAAGGGAAAAAGGTGTGATTTTTTTATATGTAATTTGTATCTTTCATTCAGGTCTCTCATAGCCTTGTTTAGATTGTGGCGGTATGTGACATTAAAGACAGGAGTACTCTGAGGGCCAGCAGCAAACTGAGACTTAAGA
Source organism: Acanthochaenus luetkenii (assembly GCA_900312575.1). Lineage (NCBI taxonomy): Eukaryota > Metazoa > Chordata > Actinopteri > Beryciformes > Stephanoberycidae > Acanthochaenus > Acanthochaenus luetkenii. The sequence continues at coordinate 13,794 of OMOT01026234.1, read as the reverse complement.
GATCCTTGGGGGGAATTTTAGGGATCCATTTTAAAGACACCTAATAAACGGTGTCATGAGACCCTGGTAGTGTTGGGAGGCAAGCATTGTGAGACTGCTTGGGCTCACAAACCTATATTAATTAATCACGAAACCATGGACAAATGTCAATTAAACTATTGGCATGGGGTTGTTGTTTTTTATGCCAGAGGGAAAAAATGGGTACAATCTGATTTACATTGCTCATTTTTCTTATCATCCCTGTCATCACCATCGTCCTCATCTTCATTATCATCTACATCATCATCTACATCATCATCATCATCATCATCACCATCACCATTGTTATTATCATTAACAACATCATTATCGTCCCCACCATCATTAAAATGATCCTCATTGTCATTAGCACATTCATAGTTCATGGTGTTCATTAGCAATACACATAGTTGGTCTGGTTGCTGAGATCATATTTCTGTTTAGGTCATTTTTACATGCTTGAGGAGTCGTGTAAATCACATTTAAAAGGCATATACACCTCATTATACCACTGAAACTCTAATTCAGCAAAGTGCACTGGAGAACATTCAGACCTCATTTGTGGTGTAAACATGTCTTTACTTATCCAGATTAACTTTGCAGATCAGATTACCCTTTCTTTCCCAGTGCCCTTCAACAGAGTCGTTATGGAAAACAAGCCCGGTATCCCAAAGTAACTGGTGGCCCTACAATATTTTCTCTTAATTAGATGTGTTTTAAGTCATTACAATCTAACGCATTCCATGCTCATGTTACAGCAGTTAAGCATTTCTGTGTATGTTACAGTGAAGCGCATTTGGCCCGCTCACTGGATGTCTAGTGGAGCCCAAGGCCACAAGCAGTGAGACCCGTCCATCAGTGGCGGTTATTAGGGGAGACCACCGGTGAACCAGGGCTATTTGGTGGGCCTAATAACAACGTGAATGGGAAAGCTGAGGGACAGGAAGCACAGCCAGACAGGCCGGTGCTGAGAAAAGCACTTTTCAGTGAGGGAGGCCTCCTTGGAAAAAAAACAATGACAAGGTCTATTTAGGCCTGAAACACTCCCATGGCTAACTTCCAGATGACATGCTCAACCCAATGCTATCAGTTGACGTTTTGCTCATGAGGGATATCATAAAGCGGTGGAACATACTTAGAAAAGAATCGTGATTCCTGTAAAACTAGACAAATATCCCATCTACCTTCATGATGACGAACAGACGCGATCATGAAAGCAAATGCAACTTATGACAAAAGGCTCACACTCTATCTTCATAGTGCAGTGCATATGAATGATAGATTTGATGTCTGTCTTCCCCTCATATAGTCCAGGTGCTCGGTTGGAACCAAGGCCAATTTGACAGTAAAGATTTGAGACCCCACGTGTTTTAACTGCCCATCAACATGGGAGGCTTTCACTTTACAGCCCTGGGTTTATTGCACCACAGCTTAAACGTAGCTCAGGTTTCGCACACGACTGTTTCACTGTTCTGCTTCTCCACTCCCATGACTGGAGCGTGAACGGGGAAAGAGGCTTCATGGCTCAGTATGGACTGGGAGAGAACCGATGTTGAATGGAGTGTAAAGACCAAATAACCAAGGAAAAACATTGCAACGGGTGTTTGACATGACAACTATCATACAGTGTGATTACCATGCTGAACAATTGTGTTATGCCTGATGATTAGTCCTGACAAATGTCACTCCCACTGCTAAACATAACTCGCCATTTGTCACTCTTTACTGCTTACTTGACCCTTAGTACTGCTGTGAGTACAGCACATACACTGTAAAGTACACTTACATGTTTCTGCGGGATATCCTAAGTGGAGTCTTAATAATGTGCAGGGATACATTTCAGGAAAACGTTATTCATATATTCACAGATTGAGCAGTTATGCACCTTGTGTAGAATTGAGTCATATGGGTCCAAGCCACACAAGTCCAAATAGTTTCAACCTATATCAACCTATAAATATAAGTACTTTGCAGGCTAATTTAACGATTTATTTCCTGTGATATGTCTATGTGAAAACACTGAAGCCAGCAGAGTCATTAGTGGCTCTGAGATCAGACTTCTGTGAGGGCCCCTCAGCCTGGAATAACTCCTTATCTGGTTAAATGGACCAATGGCTGAGACAGATTTACTGTTCAGCATAGAGACAGCCCTGAAATGGGAGACATTAGACCAATGTTTTGCAATCACTTTCTGCACTATAATTGCACAGAAGGGAACAAGCGGAGAAATGAAACTTTAAACTACCTAAGGAGTCACCGTTTTCCCCAAGTTGTCATACTGCACAAAGGTCCATTCATTTACTGCATATATGACACGCAGTGCCATACATGTATTGATTGTAAATATCAATTATTAGCGTGGAATTTCCATTACCTGAATACGATACATTTTTTATTGTCAGTAATGTTATTGTTTACATTTTTGTACTTTATTGCCAAGATAGAAGTCTGGTTTATAGGTATTGCTCCAACTGTTTGTTATATCTGGGGAGCTCATTGAGTTGATGTCAAGTCTGCTGTGAGAGACTGAGGAAAGATGAAATGAAATGATGCTTGGCCAGACAAAGACCCAAACCAGCAGCCATAACGCTGACCACTACGACCGTCCACCATAAAAAACAGACACAGGTTTTTATTTATCATGAAACCTATGAGACAGAGAAGATAAAAATTAAAAACCAATATTCAGTTTCCCATGATTTTCAGTGTATCTATTTCACATCAAACTACAGCACTGAATGGTGAATTCCACCGTTTATGTTGCCACTGAGAAAATATAGGTATCTTCAGCTTTCGGACTGTTATCCCTCAAGCAATCTGAGCCAGTCGTACGTGGCTTTACACTCTTCCACAGAGCTTCCTGACCAATTCATCTCATGAAATATAGTTGACTGTGGCTAATTTTGAACACGGATTAGTCAAGTACTCGAAGGTTCTATTTGAAATTAAGATGTTTAGAATAGAAAGAAAAATAAAGAAAAAGTACAAGCCATCTGAAAATATGGGGTCTTACAGTAAGAACGGGTCCAACCTAAATCCAGCAAAATGACAATGACAAAAAGAATACAGAATATACTGTTGAACCCTAGAACATAATGGCTTTATTCCCTGCCACACTTTGTGACGTAAACTGTCTATTTGTCTGGCCGTTTTTGTTTCCTGTGTAGCATTATTACTATCTGGAACAAAAGTGGGGTTTTTTGGCCCTGCTGAATTCTGGGAATTTGGAGTTGTTGTCTGAGGGTCTCAGCAGTTCTGTACTCCCTCTTGGCAGAACTTCATAAGAGAACTCATGCAGCTCAAATATTTCGGCTTCAAATGATCTAGAAAAACACATTCCCACTGGGTGGTTAAAAGTGGGCGTGTACCGTATGTGCACTTGTGAAGGATGGGGTTGTGTGTGTGTCAGTGTGTGTCTATGAGCTGGTCTGTGGAACACTTTATTTGTCCGTAACTGGTGACTGTCTCAATGAGCCTCAGATCCTGCTCTTCCAAAAGACTTATCTTTCATACTGTGATTCTTTTGTTGATTAAATGAATCCAAACACGCACTTCTGCAGTGGAAAAACATTTACATATTTGGGAGGGGGAAAAAAAAGCAAATGATGGACAAATTGATTGAAAAGTAGACACGGCCACACATCCCCCGTTCCTGGAACCAGTCGTGAGAGAACGTCCAGAAGCCTCATACATGAAAAGTCAAAGCTTTACATTTTCACCCATGATCCTGATCCTATTACACAACACATTTAATTTATAAGCCTTTGGGCTTGTGGCCAAATAAAATCTATTGGAATTTCAGTTCATCAACGGAAAATGTAAGAAGTTACACAAATGGCTTTGGGAGGCGGGTATTGCGTGATGAGTAAATCAGAGGCAATATTGCTGTAGGCCTGCTGGACCACCCTGGCTCTCAGGCTCCTAAAGCCTACCCACAGGCCAGAAAACAACCAACCCGACCACTGAACTCTCCCATTCCTTACAAGAATAAAAATCAAATAGCAAGTCCATGGGTCTCTCCAGAAGCCAGCCCCGAACCAGAAAAACAAGCAGCCAGATCTCCACACTCTGCCCGCTAAATCCAATAATAACTCCTTTCCACCAACAAATTCTTGAGAAGACAAACTGTCCTGTTACGAGGTGACTGTGGCCTGAATTTGCTTAATTTTATTCCATGAAACCATCTACCAGTTCTGAACAGTGAAATATTACTTTTTTCTAGATTGTTTTGTTTGGGGAGAGCAACTTTTATTTTATCTACTGAATTTTGGGGTGCAAGGAAAATGAGAATAAGGATGTTGGGGCAGGTATGTCAGCTGTCATCACTTGTAATGAATTCAGTTTTAGTTTCAAAATACATTTAGCCTATTGCCAGAAATTGAGGTAAGAATGTATAGCTATTACTGGATTATACAATTCATATTAATCAATATTTCTCATATATTCCAACAATTGAAATGATGCACTGTAAAAAAACAACAACAAAAACAATTTTAGTCTTTACATTTACCTCAGAGAAATGGGAGGCTGTAAATTATTGCATTACTTTTAATAAGGTTAAACTAATTCTAAGATACATGTGACTTAAAATAATCTGAGTCTTTGTGCTTTTCAATTGGCAATGCTCTGCTTAAATGTATATATATATACACACATATATCCCAAACAGTTACAACTATTTGCAAATAATGGGGCTGCTTTTCTTCAGACTATATAAAATACCATTGATCAGAAAATAAAAGGATGACAATCACCACCAACTGTAATAATTTGGTAGTGGTTATTTAAAATAACAGCTTTAACCATTAGTATTATAATTATTGCACGTACATTTTATTGCTTATTTGAAACTCAATAAAGACATATTTACTTTTTTTGCTAAGAGGATGTAACATATATCATTTATATTTGATATTTGTAATGAGTCATTAGATATATGTTTAACTGTATTCTACATGCAAAAGATTGTCATCAAAAAATATATTATAATATCAACATATACAGACACCGGTGACATATTTGGATTTTCATAAAACGCTGTAAATGCCACTATTTAAGAAGCAGGAGATTTGTTTAAATCCTAGTCGAAAACTGTAATATTTCACATGGCAGTTATATTCTAAAAAAGTAACAAAAAAACAATATCAATTATTTTCATATTTGAAAATGTGACATATGTGACATATTATATAATGGTAAATAATAATTCAAATGTTACACATGGATTGTCTGTCTGACTGTACATGTATGTATGTGTATGTCAATTTGAGAAACAGAAGCACAGTCAAGGTCCCTCACTGTTAAAATGTGCAGATTTACTACTATTATATGTATATACCCAAGCAACATCATAGACAGACTCAAATAACCCAAGAGTGAAAGCATTTAGTTAAAAAAGTGGTTGAGTATACGGAACCACCTATATTTGCATTTTATTAACTGACACAAGCATTAACTATGAAGGAACCTTCTGTACTGACATTACATCCTGAGTAGGAATCATCCACACCCACTGGAGAATAGCTTAATTTCCTTGTACTGTATACAAGACTATTGTATGTGGTAGGTACTGTACAAACATGAAAAATAATCATAATTGTGCCTCAGCTATAGGAGATAGCTGAGTTACGGATACAATAATGTGTGTGTGTGTTTGTCTATCTGTCTGTGTCCTGTATCATTCTTAGCAGATGTGTGTGAGTACACATGTGTAAGTGTGTGTATATATATGAGTCCTGCTGGGGTAAAGAGAAATACTAGAAGTGCCATGGTCAATGATCCAGTAGACATTAGAAAGAAGACATGGCTCATTTGATAGTTTTACTCTGCCAAAGCCAACACTACTTAAATTCAGGTAGCCACACCGACCTTTGATATTCTTCTTACTCACATTTCTGTCTCAGTCAAACATATTGTAATCGGCCACAATTCCAATACAAGTTTATGGATTATAAGGAAAGAAAAAATAAAGATGCCCAAAAGCGACCAGGTAACTAAATTGTAATATACTGGGTCAGAAAACTGCTAATTTGTCTTTCGGCTTGAGTGATAAGTACTAATACATGCATACAGACTGTGGCAACATTTGATGAGTATTATCATGATACTTTAGCCACTTTTGCGATTTTTAACGATTTGCGATATGCTGAGTATTGCGATAAGATATATTATGATATATTGTGATGTATTAACTTTTTTTGACTGCAAATTATGTCCCCAAAGGAAAACGTGGCTCTAGTTTGTAGAATGTGAGACAGCAGTTGCCAGTCCTCTGTGAGGTAATGTGCTGTTGTAGTCACATAGGACTCCACTGCCCTTGACGTCCACACATCGCAGGTCAATCCAACTCTTTCTGCTGTTTCTGATTCTTTAACATTAAGCTTCACTTCTCAGTAGAGCTTGGGTACGGCTGTGTCAGTTTTTAAATCATAGTACCAAAAGGTTCAATTCGTTTATAAAATATTAATAAGTAAATAATACAAGATCAATACTTGCCCCCGTGTATCAATTTTGTCACGCAATATATTGCAATACTATGCTGTACTGATTTTTCCCCACCCCATAGTATATTCATGAAATTCACTCAGACATTTACTCTGTTCTCTACTCAGATGGACTGGTGGTGCTCATTTTCTTCTTTTATAGGTCTTTGCTTGAGGTCAAACTCATGACCCCTTTACAAACCTTTTAGTAGCCTAACACAGTTCCATTCTATAATTACTCAACTATATTAATCAATTGCAGTGCATCAGTTTGCAATGTTTCGTTTTGTTTTTGAATATGGTCTTAAGCGATATATTGTATACCAGTGGCCTGATCAGGAGGGACGGAAAATCTAACTGCAGGTTCACTTAATGCAACATAAGCGAATAACAGCAGATATTCCTCTGAATATCAAATCCATACAAAGCCTTTCCCTTCATAATTCCTATGGCAACCAGATGTTGTAACAAAAATACAGGTGTGGAGACCCGGGAGAGCTCACAAATGCCTAAGAGGTGTCCTTTATTTCTGTTAAATGTCTAGACCTGTGATTGAATATGCCAACCCCTAACTGACCGCCTCCCATGGGTAAAACTGGTAAACAGGCCTTTTGCGAAAACTGAGAGGATGATGTAATTTCCTACTCATGTGGGCAATGAAGTCTGGCAAGTGTGTGGCACTGTACCTCCCCAGCATTTCTGGAGACGATGATGTCATAGCTGTTACCTCAGCCCAACAGGCTAAGTACTGTAAAGTACCACTGAGGCCACAGGCAGGTGACTCTTAGCATCGCTAGTGGCCCCAGCTGAGTTGTAATAATACCCCTTCATAAATGGCATTTCCCCTGACTTGGATCGTTCAGATTTAAATATTTTAGCGCTGAAACGTAAAGGTATGCTCTAATGAGTCTGTTAATCTCCATGTTGTGACACATTCTCTTTTTGAGCACTGCTTTGTAGCTGTCGTCAGTCATAATTAAGCAACATAACACGCGAGGGAGTGCTGTTATACTGTATATCAGCACGGCTGTGATTCGGTCTGCAAAGCTATTTGTCAAGCAATGGTAATTTGAGATTATGATTTTTGTCTTTTATTAGTCTCCGCCAACAAAAACAGTTCCCTCAGGATTCCGCTACCGAGTTTTGCCAAGCAACACATGAACTGTTTATATTAGAACACCTGTAAAGCGGAGTTATGCATATAGCGAAATGTCCCACTGTTGTTATGCTGTTTATCAGCACTCATGGAATGCCTCCTGTCCAATGAAATGACTCGACCGGAACTAACTGTTTTGTAAAATGTCACTGAATGTTTGAGATTGTGAATTAGTCTCTAACACTAGCCACTAGTATACCTAGCCCACGTACACACCATATGCTAAGAACATACAGTATATCAAAAAATTTAAAAAACGATATTTACCGAGAGGGAAAGAAAAAACAGAACAGTTCATGTCACGTCACGCCCCTTGATTTCCTGACCACCGGTGTTGCCCCCTCCTCTGCAAGGTTGTGTTCAAAGCAGTTCAATAGTAGCCACATGTAATGGACTCTGACACTGAGACATATAGGGGCATGTCTAGGGCCTCTTAAGAAAATACCCTTGTTCCTCGGGGCAACACTGTTAACAGAGTTGGAACAGAAGGAGGCATGCGTTCTTAAAATACTTCAAACGTGCATTGCATCTTCCCGTGCGTAAAACAAACGTGATTGAAGAACCTATCTTTGTGTGTGTCACTAGTCTGAACAGCCTCCATCTCTAAGTGGTTGGGTATAGCACCGGCGTGATCCGGCTCAAAATCATTGGCTTCCTGATCCAGGCTGGTCTGCTACTGCCATTATTTACAGTGGCTCCACTTTGCTTGAAGGGTGCAAAGTGTTTCTAATAAACGGTTTAGGGTTTCCCCATCTCATCCGTGCTTGCCAGCCCCTTTACAAAAGATCATCAGACTTCTGACAGCAAATGGGGTAGCTGGACCCTCCCTAAGACAATAGCTTTGTGTGTGAAACAGAGATATAGGTAGGTACAGGGAGAGAGAGACAGACAGACAGACATAGGGTATAAATAACAGGCAAGCCATGGCATCCATGTGTGAAACAAGAGAACTATTAGGCCTTGCTGAAAGAGCACTTGTGTGGAGGCAAGCCAGGCGATAATATTTCACAGGTAATGTTGATGTCCACATGATGATAACACCCACTAGCAGAGAGGATGAGTGGGGGATGAGTGAGAGGTCCCAGGCCCTCTGAGGTCCTCCCCCACTCATGGCTGAGAGGAGATACCACAGGAGCAGGGAGGCTGTTATTCTCAGGGCTGGTTGGTTCATCAGCAGATTCTTATCACGCCCACGGACTTCATCCCGTCCACCATTCAATGATATACACACCCTGCAGTCCCTTAAGAAGGGTAGATGGGTGACCAATAGTGTCACTGCGGGTCAACTTTAATTAGTTAAGTTGTCAAGGATGGGAATGAAGTGAGGGAAGGTGGCAAATGACGCTGACCGCCTGAAGATTGGAAACGTTATCTCCCCGCGGGCTCTTCACTGTAGTGTGACACGTCTCGTATCACCGTCGTCAGAGACGGGAGCTCTTAGTGGTGCATTTAGCCAACAGAGAACATGAAACCTTACCGGCTCCTCGGTTTTATCTCCTCAAAGCATCAGTCGCCAATCGGCTATGGAATTAGAGGTTTAATATTTGATATCTCTGGGGTCACCTCCATTCATGAGAACTTTTTTTCTGTTCTCCCAGATCATTTCCCCATTACGTACCTCGCCATGCCACAGTCCCTGGCTGGCCTCCGCCCACACTTGTTCTGGGTAAGTTGTTTAAAAGCATTGCAACAACTCCTTTTAAAACAGCATGGTGACAGGCTGACAGCTCAGGCACTCGGTCTCAGTCAAATTATCTCGTAATTTTACAGCAAGTGAAATTGAAGCCTGCTTGGGTCTCAATATGTATGTCAATTAAAAGGTCCTGTGTAGCTCAATGGGCAGAACAACAACATTGCCAGAGTTAGGAGTTTGATTCCCACTGAGACACCAACGCAAAAAATGTATGTACTCTATAATACTTGCAAGGTGCTTTGCATAAATGTGTCCATCAAATACAATATGAAGTTTAAAGATTAGAATAAAAGATAAGGACCTGTTTTTACTGCTCTTTGGCTCATCCTCTCTCACACCTTGATTTTACACTATATGTAAGCTATTTAGTGCCATGATCCCTTCAATTCACAATAATCACATGACCATGTCAATTAGTGTGTATGTGTATAATAAAATATTTTGTATTCTTTGTAAATGTACATGAGGTTAACTACTCTATAGGGTTTTAGTTGGGTGATTGAGTGCTGTGGAGGTAATGTGTGGGCTAGGGTGCCATCTTGAATGAGTGTGAGGGGATGGGATGGCCAGCCGTCCTCCCTGCTGCCCTCGAGGGACAGGACCAACTATCTGGCTCTGAATTAATCAGCCACAGCTCATTGGTCAATGAACTGGAGTCCATTAGCTAGGCCTGCCTCACAAAATGTGGGGGAAAGAGATGGGAGAAAGGACAAGGATAGGTGGGAGAACAGAGCAGATTTATTCAGATGGTGTCATGGTTCATTGTCTTCTGATTATTGGGCAGTTATGTTTAATCAATAGCTTCGTGTCTTTTTAATTAGGTAAACAACACTGAGAGATGAGAACTGTCAATGCGTCACTCTCACGTTTCAATCATGTAAATCCTTTTTATTTAACACTTGCCTCTAAGGCGGACTTTTGAAACAAATAAGCTTTAAATATATTAAAATCTTCAGAGTTCATCTTTGATTGTAATGTGTCAACATGAGACAATCGGTCCACCAACCTTTTAATATACTTTGGGATATTACATTACATTACATTACAGCATTTAGGAGACGCTTTTATCCAAAGCGACTTACATACATTACATTACAGCAACATATAACTTTGAGATACAAGGCCAACAGAGCTTCTTGAATCATGACGCGTCTCCATGGGATCAGATACCAGCTGAATGATGGTCTCTGCCCTACCCTACTTTTCATTGGTGGTTTTATGACCGACTCAGTATCCAGGCTCTGTGATAGTGTCCTAGTTAAAAGTGTCTGTCCTCCCACCACTTTGGCCCAACATGAATAGTGTTGCTTAAGGAGTGGTTTTCTTCCAAGCTATGTTTCCTGTAGAACTCCATAGGAATGTGAATGTGCAGTTTGAAGTATCGTGATGGGAGGTACGACATTATTAACACGCTATCTGTCATTCAGCAAAGATTATTGAGGTGTATTGAGACATAAGAGGCTGCATTTTGGGGTTTGGCAGAGTATCTCATTTATATCAGCAACTTGGCGATGTTGATGATTCAAAACTTCCGTTGAAGTATGTATGAGGTGTGGCCAAAAGTGAACTCCCACGACTTTCAAAGTGCATTTGTCCCTTTGATTATTGTCACCTGAAAATAGAGTGATTGATAAAAAGACATTAAGCCTTGAAGAGTTTAAAATGTTATTACTGAAGTTGGTCTTGCAAATGAAGCATGTTAGTCATGCATCAATTTAGTAATGTGCAGGACACTGGTGGTCCAAACTGGGGTCCAGGGACCCTCAGGGGTTCTTGAGGAGGTTTCAGGGTCCCTAGCAAAATGAAGAATAGATACATTTCACTATGATTTAATTAGCTACAAATGAACCCACTCTCTCAGCAATATTATCACTATTATAATCAATAATTGCTCACTACTACAACTCAGCAGCTAACGTTACTGCTAACAAACACTTAAGCAAGGCCTAATATGGGAACGTTACATCCTTAACAAATAATTTATTCCACTTTGAACAAAGAGGTCCAGCAAGCAAAATGCACAACCTAAATCAAACAATATAGTGTTGTAAAATTACACGGCTTACCTTTTCAGGACACCAGCGAACTTGAGATGATTCTTCCGCTGGCTAGTGAAACACTTCCACAAGGACTTTGAATCGCAGAGAAATGGAAAATGGAAAAAGAAGCAACTGCCCTGAAAAACAACAGCAACAGTAACGTATGGACCATCAGCAGGCCTTTAAAGGTTAATGCCACAGGCAAGATGTTTAAATCTGGGGGTTAAGCACAAACGTGACATTGCAAGAGGGATAATTAGCATACACTAAACCTATTCCATCATACTGTCTCCTATTGTCTTTCACTCGAAAAAATAAATAGAAATGAGTAGAAGACGGCATGAATGGTACATGCCATGTATCTGTGACGTAAAATGATGTGATACAAGAGCCTAAAGCTTGCATGCCATTCTACATATAATCTAGAGATTGTTGGATGTAGAGTACAGTATTAAGTATTAATAAACACTCATTGTGTCCAAAGGTAACACTTGAAAGTGTCAGGTCATCAGTCACCTAGTGTCGCCTCTGTTCACTGAGCTTCTGCAAACCCTCTGTTCTGCACACATGACAGCTTTAGATGTTACTGTAACAGTGAGACTCCACATTAATCCACATTAATACATAGGTCCATCGCACAGAGTTTACAGGAGTAGACATCACCACAGCCCTATCATTACCAGTGCAACCTGAGAAAAATACACTATTCCATCATTCCTTGTGTGATGTTCATAATTGGACATTTTCACATGGAAAAAATAACACATTTTTAAAAATACAGCCTCAGACAAAACACTTATATAAAGGCACGTTGTCAGTGACCACATTCTGATTTAGAAATACTACAGAAATATGAAGTGGAATTAGCTTGCAAATACAATATTTGCTACAGCTGTAATTATGTGTGCAGATTATATCAGTATGGCATTTTTACAACTTCTGAATGATTTACTAAGTAGATATTAACATTTGAAACAAGACACTAAAAGACACCACTGAGGTTGTTAAACAACGGCACTCCACGTTCATGCTAACCTTAGATGCAGTTTTATTATGATGTTTCATGTTATCACGGCATGCATCAGCTGTCCGCATTTACTGCTCATAATTTATTTTTTTAAACTCTTCCATGCTGTCAAAGTAATTTAACCCTTAAAACATGCACTCTTCCATGAAAACATGACAAATGATCAATGTTAATTTTTTATAATAAAGGTATGCTATCGTCATCATTTTGCAAGAATAATGATTTTAATTATAGTTTTGGTCCACACAATAATGATATTTTATTAATATGTTTATATGTCACTTTTTAAGGCACTTTAAAAACATGCATAACCAATACACAAAAGAAAAACTAAACAGAGCGGTTGTAGAAAAATGTCAACTTCAGCTTGGACCAGGCTGTATATCAGCTGCTGAATGGCAGTCATTCTTGTGTATATATCTGTGTGTCCTCCATTCTAAGGGGGATTTTTCATCAAAACTTGTGGTATTGTTAAAAAGCTAAATATGTAAAAATATGAATGGGGGATATCATTTTGTATATTTTTTATGAATACCTTGAATAAGAAATGTTTAAACATTTGATACAAAAATATAGCATTTACAAAAAAAAACTGTATAGTGATTTTGGACCCCTTTTGCATCCAAGTGTTAAGGCATTTATGTATGTTGTTGTCTTCCGAATATGAGCATAATATCACTTTTCTACAATACATTAAATGATCATGTAAATGTCTTTTAAAATAACATAATGTAGCTCTTCTGTTGCTAATATTGGATTTATTTTCATTGTTGTAATTGAATATAATTCTGTAATTTGCTCCAGAAAGTGCCAACTTGTACATTTGATTGCACTTTCAAAAGCTACTGAAATACTATAATAATGAGATTAAGCAATAAGAGAAAAGGGTCAAATAAGTGAATTTCTTCACATCCTTGTATCTACTCACATTACAAACACGATTTCAGTAAAAGACAGTGTTAAATGTATCTATCCAATTTCCTTTATTCTGCCATCCCACTCTCCTGTCAACCCTTTCACCCAGTTCATCCCTCCATCCTGCGCCCCTCTGGCCCATAAGGAATGTGTAGATATGACTGATAAAGGAGGCGGCGAGTTGAGCAAGGAGAGGAGGGAGAGCTTAAGCTGCTCCTTGTAATAAGCAGAGCCGTAAAACTGTGTCAAAAAAATGTTGGCCCCTCGTTCTTCTTCTCTCTCCTCCTTTTATTCTTTATGGGTCTGTAACCGCATTTGTTACTCGTTTGATGGGCTGGGGGAGCCGTCCGGGCCCTGGAGTACAAGATATTATTCTTCGCTCGCCCCTCGCCCCTCAGCCCTCCCAAAATAACAGCCTCCAGCCTACTGTTTAAAGTCTCTCACCAGAGGGAGTGAGGGGGAGT
>OMOT01026232.1:14115-28028 GCA_900312575.1 Acanthochaenus luetkenii | reverse complement strand
AGGGCTAGCTGCTGTCATGCTGCTATAAATCCACCTCCGTATATCAGGTCGGTCCTTCCTCCGTCTCCAGGTCCGGGCTGCGCTCCTCCGTCATGGCTGGTATGTAACGTTGCCGTGTTACGCTTCGGTACTTTGTAGCGGTCAGGAGTTTCCGTCCTGCGCGCCGCAAACGGCCTTTACCCCGCGTACCGACGTTACGCGAGCGGCTGCTCTCCGTTTCCCCCCCGAGGACCGTAGCCGAAGTCGCGTTACAGCGTCACGTCACAAGAGATGTCGCCGCTTCGACGGACACGTTATTCCTAACCGGTGTGTTTGTCGTCGGTGAGCCGGTGTCCTGCTTTCCGACCCCTGTCCGATGTTGGGTGTAGCAGCGTGCAGGTCGTTCCCCGCCGTCTCGTGTGACGCTTCCCCGACATCACCGCTTTTTTTTCTACGTGACGCAAAACAAAGTTTGTATAAGTGTCGAGGCCAATGGCGACAACATGACCACTGTGATGTGACGTCGCTTGTCGCTTGACTACCTTCGTCTGTTCTAGGGGTTCTGTCTTTCCCACGCTCGGGAAAAGCAAATGAACGAGTTCTAGTCCAGTGAGAGATGGTCCCGTGAACCCCCATCTAAGAACACGTTTGTTGGGGAGATCAGACCAGTCGGTGTGTCGTTCTCTCCTGGTGTTAACCGATACTGAATGAAATAACATTTGAGATTCAATTGTCCTTCATTTTGCTGGGAACCCTTTGAACCCCTTTCACGGACCCTTTGGGGTTCCTAGACCTCAGTTTGGGAACCACTGGTCTGTGTTGTGTTCCATGTCCACTTTTACTTGTGGTGTCCTCACAGCTGAGGGGTGAGTACAGCCCGTTCTCTGAGCCTGGGCTGTGATTTTAGATAATGGCTCTCCAGTTCCTTTCAAACTTCATTCACTGTCTGATGATGATGATTTTCCTGCACAAACATTACAGCGTTGGTTCTAGCAGCCAATCGAAATGGGGGCGTGAGAGGAGAGCGGGTGTTGTGTAGAGGCAGTGAGACGCAGGGCAGCTTTTCCTGGCAACTCCAGGGATTCAAGCTTCATTGCTGGAATCACCATCAGGAACTTGGTGCCCGTAAACGTTTTAATAGAAATGTTACCATGCGTCTTACTTTCTTTGCTGTTGCCCGGAGCATTTCCCCGTTGACATTGCACCAAAAAACTGCAACGTATATCGCCACCCTATGAAGCTTCAGTAATGGTTTGGATTGTAGGGATAATTGGTCGGTAGGAGTTATTATACAACCCAAATGGGATTCATACTGGTTTATGGGCCATGGTCACACAACCTTCCCATCTGACTTCATCAGAATTTATGCGTCTTCTCACAAGCGGGTCATTGTTCTGAGACGAGACTTGGCAGGTAACTGATAGATTTTCCTCTCTGGCATTAGAGCCGGTGGTACAGAGTAGGCACCAGTCCACACTGCAAATAAAGTCCATCTCAACACGACGTTTCAGCTTGTACTGGGTACTAGAATCATATTTTTCTTAAAACTAGTGAAAAATCTTCCAGTGTGGTCAGATTATATCACTTGTTTAAAATAAATGTGTCCTGTTTCAAGACTGAAATGACATTTATCTTTAAACTTATGGAGTGATCTGCCTTGATGTTGTCACCCCATAGATGTTTTCACTTGTTTCTGATTAAAGGGATAAGCCCACCTTAAACACAGTTGTATATTGAATTTGTGTGCCAATTTTGTTTTTTAGTAGTGTATTTTTCTTATTTCTGCAGATAACTGGCCCAAGGTAGACTCTTTCCAGTGCAGCTACAATGGAGTTTAGTAGCGGAACATTTTAAACTACCTAAAACATCAATGGTAAACATCACGTTTTGGTGTCAGTCCCTCAGAATCAGAGTACGGGCTTCTTTCTAGACTCACCATTTTGAGAAATCCATCGTATAAGAGGAAGAGATGCCAATTTCTCCACAGACTGTAGCCTCAATAGACCAGAATGCAACACATTGCTCTTACAATGGTATTATTGCTATTGCTCTCTCCGCCTACATGTACTTAATGCAAGACGTTCAAGCACATTCTCAGGGGATTTTTGAAAGGCATTCTGTGAAATGTAGGAAATCACTAAGTGAAGTAGACGAGGTAGGTTGGAGGAATGTTGTACACCCAAAAACTAAATTACAACACTCCATCACAAAATAACTCCTGGAATACATGTAACATCACAGATTGATGATGCATACCGGTGAAAGAGTATCTGAGGGTGGATTTTACCCTTGTTTCTAACTTTAATCTTCCCTCTACAGACCAGGCTTTTGTGACATTGGCTACCAACGACAACTATGCTAAGGGAGCCATGGTTTTGGGCAAGTCCCTGCGCAACCACAATACATCCAAGAAGTTGGTGGCACTCATCGGTCCCCAAGTGTCAGACCCCTGCCAGTAAGAAACCCTACCTCCCAACAAGTAGCACAACACTTCTGAATCGCACCCAATGGCATTTCCGTCTCGTCTCGTTTCCGACTAGACTATTCACGGCTATTCATTCCTAAGTATTGTGAACCATTAGGTCTGTGCTGAAGAGGGTCTATGATGAGGTGAGGGTGGTGGATGTGCTGGACAGTGGTGATACGGCTCACCTGGCTATGATGAAGAGGCCTGACTTGGGGGTCACCTTCACCAAGCTCCACTGCTGGACCCTCACACATTACTCCAAATGTGTCTTCATGGACGCAGACACACTGGTGAGAAGATGGGGATGGTTTTACAATTGTTTATCCTAGTTTGACTGAGCGTGCCGCAAGAAAATACTTGAGATGCTGTAGTGTTGTTGCACGGTAACTTCACCAATTGCATGATGTATATTGATTATTATAGGGCTGTGTGTTTGTTGTTGTCTGCGTCCTAGGTGGTTTCAAATATAGATGAGCTGTTTGACAGAGAAGAGTTGTCGGCTGCTCCGGACCCTGGCTGGCCAGACTGCTTCAACTCTGGTGTGTTTGTTTTTCGTCCCTCTATGGAGACCTATGGCAAACTTCTTCAATATTGCACAGAACATGGCAGCTTTGATGGTAAGCCTAAAGGGATGCATTTCATTCACATGTGTAATATTTCTTTTGTTTTTTTTGTCATGTGCTTGTGTTTGTAACTATTACCAACTGTACCTATCATTGGTATTGCATAAAAATTCTGTGAAGTGCATGTTTAGGCTGTATCGGAATACAATTTTCTAGGGCTGTGCAACATGGACAAAATCTATCACGATATGGGTAATTTTATATTATGATAACGATATATAGTAAGTTTTCTGTAAATTTGATGAATAATTTTTATATACAAAATAACCACATGCATCAGAAGAGAAACGACCAAAAGAGACAAACCATATATTAAGTAAAAGTAAAGCAACAATCAAGAAATTGAAAGGCTCTGAATTGCCTTGAGTGCAAGAAATCAGTTAGTTTTTTGGGGGAACATGTTGAAATTGACATTGTAAACTGTAAAGTCCATGAAACTAAAGCCCCTTCATTACTGTTTTCTCACTACTTGTAAGGCTGCCTTCCTGGAACTGGGGAATTTCCCACCTCGTAGTGAAACTGTGACGCAGCTGCATTTTGGATTAAAAATAACTTTGAAATTGATACTTTTCAAAGGAATCTATACCAGATGAGTAGTATGTGAGTATCGATACCAGTTTCGATCCGCCCATCCCTAGTGGATAGTGCTTGGGAAACCGGGAAACCATGGTCCAGCCACCCGCTCTTTATTTTGTTACGTATCTAATGGTGTCTTTATGGTACTTACCCAGAATTGAGTCAAAATAACTATTCTCAGAGTTTGGTCATATAGTGGAGCTACGCGGTCGAGATTACATACAGAGCCTCGCTTGTGATAAGAGCTGATGATCAATCTCATACAATATTTATATTTATTTCTGGTTGTAAATCAGTGGAATAATTGGCGCGACTGAAAACTGTTTAACATGCAGTTCAAAAATACAAGTTTTGTTCTGTGTCACGCTGCTCCGTGTTATTCCAGTCCACGTGTAGAGAATGTAAATCTGGGTTGGGAATATGGCCGTAAAGCAGTTCTGCTGCTCTTTTGCAGCAATATCGATAGAAATTATAGAGGAAAATATCTACCAATAAAACAAATTCTGTCATCCTACGATGTATATATGTCATATCGAACAGCCCTACAATGTTCACAGCTCACTGCTACAGGAATGAGGATTTATTATGTCTAGCCTTGCAAATATTTGTGGTGTTTACAGTTTGAGTTTGGATGCTAGCAGTCCTTTTCAGTCATATCCAAACATTTTAAGGCTTGACCATAAGCTTTGAGTTCCATGCTTGTTTATCCTCCCTCTAAGTAAGGCCTTTATCAAGCTCAGTGCCTGGACACAAGGCTCCTGTTCAGACCATCTGACCCTACCGAGTTATTCTCAGGAGCTCTCTGGGGTGGGGTTAACTTTGAGAGACCCCGTTTTGCTCAGGGTACTGGTTGACATTCAACAACTCTTCCCCCTGAAGACACAAAATTGTGGTCTTCGTTTTTGCTCCATACCAAGTTCTACAGAACACCTCTACTGAAATTGGCTGCTGGGAGAATCGGTAGTCCGTACTTCGGTGGAGTGCTGCGGTGTTAATGTGCGCACATGCTCCATGTTGTAGACGCTTTTATTTATTTTTTCAAATGTTCCTACAGTGACTGGTAAACATTTTACCATGACAAAAAGCTAATTCACGGAAAGCTCATCATATCCTTTTTAAACATGTGGACACCCACGTATACAGTTGTGTCACTTGAGTCGAGCTTCACATAACTTTTGGAATAACTAAGTGCACTGTTGTACAATGTTGCTTTCAGCTTATAGTAAAGGTAAAACGAGTCAGAATGATTAGCATGTATTTTGACAATGCACAATACGATACATGTATTGATAGGATTCAGTTTTATCTCTATTAGCTCTCATTGTCCTGCTGCTTCCAAACTGTCTGTTAACAGCAGGCCTGCTTGCGGCTTACGCAACCAATTGTAGGCTCCAGGTAGAGGTGGTGGAGGAAACCAATTAATGTAAAAGAAAAACTGCAACTGAACCTCACAATTACCCTCTTGTGATCCCCTCGACTATTTCCACCTCTGTACTTTGAGCCTTTTTAACAGGAAATCACAATAGAGCTTTCCTCCCTTTTTGATATGGTAAAATAGTATCTATCATGGAGAGTTCATTCAAAACAAACCTATTGGTCCGCTTAATAGTGGCTCATGCTTTGAAGTGAGGACTCATTCTGGCTGTTGGCAACAGTTTTGTGTCTGCCATCACAATAGCTGGACCACGGACAAAGGACAGGACTGTCTTAGTTTTTCCAGTAAATACTCTGTCAATGAATATTACATTTAATTGGTCATTTTGAGTTATTAGTATTACATCCAGTATTATGTGATGCCAGCTCCTGTAACCCCCAGAATTACTGTATGGTTGAATGACACATTGATTGCCTTGTGGTATGCTAATGGCTACGGCTGTCTTATTTATAGTCGGGGATGGTCTTTTCATGTGAACTAGTGTGTTGAAGTTTCTTTTGACCTTTTAGCATTTGTCCTGCTCTACCATGAATGCCATGTACGCATGCTAACTATTGTACACCTAACTTCCCCTCTGCAGACCACAGATGATATTGGTACAATTGTTGAAGGAAAATGATTGCGGAGAGAATATTTGTGTGTGTACCCAGAGGCTGTATCTCGGTCTGCTGCCAAGACAAACTGGCACGGTTAGATCCACATTCTTGCTGAGCTATGCTCGTCCCCTCAAAATGAAGATGCCTGGTCCCATATTACGTTTTGAAAAGCCTCTGGGGAGTTTCTGGGTTCAGACAAACGGCAGTTATTGGGTGTTATTTCAAACGGCAGCTGGCTGTGTTTTCACAGACTGTACAGTCCTGTGCATGTGAAAGCTCTCAAAGGCCAACATCTAATAGACTCATGCCAGTGTCGTCTATGTGGCTACTAGGTGAAGCAATTCAGCATAGTCAGTAAATTAACTTGTGTTTTTGCTTGGCTTCATAATTCAATGTTCTGGTTTGAGACTGATTGGATTAAGTTGATTGATCATGACATTGAAAGAAGACATTAGTGTTTGACAAGGCACAGTTCAGATCTGATATGACTGGTGACCTAGTTTAACATCTAGGTGTCTTTTGTATGAGAGTGACCTGAAGGAAGGCAGCAGTCAGTCCTTGCATGCCATTAGCCACTATAACCCAGACTTGCTATTTATACCTCTGGGCCTTTCTACAACACAACGATCTTTGGTATCTTGCCACCAGTGGAAAGCAGGGCTCCCCGCACAAATGCGAACGTGTTCTGTACATCGTGTTTCCTTCTCCCTCTGTGCTGCCACGGTGATCACTATAAACTCCTGCTGTGCTCCTTGCATGCATGTAACACCCTGTACGGTGTAAGTTAGTGCACTTTGCAGTGAGGGGAACTGCCAGCTCCTTGTAGTGAGATACTAGACATTAGTGAAGTAAGGCGATCCAGTTCTCTGTTCAGTGTGTGAGAACGTTGTTTTAATGGCTTGTCTGGGCTGATCTCTTCAGATCGCTGACTAATGTAGACCAGTGGAAATATTAATTATAATTTGGCTGTCGCAGGTGTACAGATCAGTTGACTGCCACCCTCACGCCGCTGCACTAAACCTGTCAAAACATTTCATGCGTACACCAGTGTTTCACAGTTCTGTTCGTCGGGATCTCGCATAACTACAAGCTTAATTTCAGCCCATATGTCCGATTGGACTTATCTAGACATTTGATAAACACATTGGTGTGCTTTCTCTTATGTGGATCTACTCTTGCATGAAAGTTTGTTTGGTTAAAAAAATAAATCAGACTTTGGGGAAGATGGCTATGCCACTGTATTTAGTTTTATATAAAGTAGCTTTATGTAACGGCTATGTACAAATGCAGTAATGTGCGTTGTACAGCCCTTGTAATGGAATCTAAAGTGTTTTCATAGCATTGAACTTGTATGAAATTACTTTTTATTATTATGAAACTGCAACATTGTAAAGATTATTCTTGATAGAAGTTTGGTGTTAATATGCGATTTCAAGTGCGGAAAATGCTTTGAATTGATTGATGCTTTTCTCTTTTGCAGGGGGAGACCAAGGTGTTTTGAATGACTTCTTCAGTGACTGGGCAACAGCTGACATATCAAAACACCTCCCCTTCATCTACAACCTCAGCAGCATAGCCATCTATACTTACCTTCCAGCATTCAAGCAGTAAGTTCACATCTATGTTTATTTAAAAACAAATGTATGGGATTTTCACTCAAAATGTTAGTTATTTAATATGCTTTGTTGTACACTTCCAAGAGACATATTACTACAGTTCTTATACTGAAATCTTTAGGTATGGGATACAAAGCCAAGGTGTAAGCAGATCCACGGTCACATGAAAGTGTAGTCATGCCGTGACATGACGTTAGGTTTTGGTGAGTTGTAAGATCCCAGTAGCTGCAGCAGCGCTCTGTTGGAGCCTCCCCCACCGGGCCTCAGCTTTGGGTTGGATATCCACCCTGGGCTCCTAACAGCTGATGGCAAATCCCAAAATAGGGCAGTTTATTTAAAGACCTTTATGCGAGAGATGTTCCGATACCATTTTTTCCCTTCCGATACCTGAACTTCCGAATCAGCCGATACCGAGTACAGATCCGATACCAGTGTGTTTATATAAACATTGTGTGATATACTTTTATTTTTTATTTTTTATTTTAGGCAGTATCTGAGGCGTTTCTGATACTGGTATCGGAACAACTCTACTTATGCTTTCCACTGGGACTGGTTATTGTGCACCCCAATCTGTTATGATGTCACTAGCCCATTGCAGAATGAAAAACAGCTTATTCACACTTCTTCCTATACAGATTTAATCTGTTTTGGGTTCGCTCTGTGTTTTTGAACGCTTGATATTGATATTTTGCATCAAAATGTCTTTACATTTGACCATTGTTCTGCCCCCAAAATGACAAGTAGTCGGTGTTTCCCACTGAATTGTATTCTTGTTAGGGTGGAAAGGCCCTAGAAACTGCATTTATGTTATCATATGACACTAATATTCTCCTTCAATCCAATATTAATACAATTATTAGGTTTGCACTGTTAAAGGCAAGGTGACCCACCTTACCTATTCAGTGGTAGATGAAACTCGCTTACTGACTTTTTTTTTTTTAAATGAAGAATTAATTCACAAACGTATTAAACAATTGGATGATTCCTCCCATATCAGCAGTGGGCCACAAAGCCCAATATCACCCTGATATAGTCAGTAACCACTAGTCTCAGTATGTGTTGCCTCCAACAAATCGCATGACTAATAATATTGAATGTGTTGGAGCCAAGACATACCAAATAGGAGACTTAATACCAATTTTAAAAAGTGAATTATATTTGTCTTTCTCATCCAAACAGGTTTGCTTGTTTAAATTCTATCCTGCATTCACTTTGTTGCTCTTTTTAGATATGGTAGCAACGCCAAGGTGGTCCATTTCCTAGGGAAGACCAAGCCATGGAGCTACACGTTTGACCCCAAAGCCAAACGGATCACAGGAGATGTGCAGGAGGAAGCCACACATCCCACCTTCCTTCTGGAGTGGTGGACCCTGTACTCGAGCTCTGTGGTGCCCATGCTCCACGAGCACTACGGAGACCAGCCGTTCCACTCCGGATGTGTGGAGGTGAATAAACGACACATTTGCTTTCTGCTGACCTGTAACCCTGCAGTCGCCCTGCGAGCGACTTTATTGATTGGTCGCTCTATTCTGTGGGATTGTGGGCGATGCGAGAGGCTCTGATTGCATCTTTGTAGTCTGGTGAAGCTAAAGTTTTTAACAGTCAAATCGTAGTTTTTTGTTGTTGTTGCTTTTGTATTGCCTTTTTAAAACGTCTCATCGTGATGAGTTGAAGGACAATTCTGGCGTTTTTTTTCTCATTATTTACATATTCCATCCCTTAATGTTTCTTGTGACAGTTTTTACATGCATGCGCCACAATTAAGATCTTTTTAACAGTTGTGTCACACCATCACGGTGAATGAGAAGCCGACAATCGCATCTTGCAAAGTTTCATCAGAACGCTAATATTGGGAAGTTCACCGTAAAACTTTCAACCAATGGTTAACCTCTGCGGCTACGTTGCCTTCTGTCAATCGCATCCCGTTTCAGGCCAACAGACGAATCAAAGCAAGACTCTTCCGCCACCTATAGTCCGTAAAATGAAATGGAAGTTAGATTTTTCACAATTACGTTTTAAAATCTATTCACCCGTCACTTAATTGTTTTTGAGTCTGACGTGGTCATTTTTGAGACTGGACAGCTATGGAGAAGATGATTTGGTTGTTATGGCTTAGTGGTTAAAATGTCTGTCGGCGGCTTGTTCAGTGCTATTTCTGCTCTTAGTTGAATTCCATCAGAGCTGTCTGCCATGGTTCTGTGTCTGCTGGTCGTAAATAGTTTGGAATAGCATCAATGTATTAAAGCAGTGTTGGGATCGTTGCGTCAAACGACAATCGTGAAGGATGACGTTTTGCAAACCGACTGTCTCCTGTCACATTTCCTTCATTGGCTGTCTTCCTGCTTTTGTTTTACTATTGTGCATCATTGATTTGTTTCTGTTCAGCAGGCAGCCGACTCTCCACATGCAGAAGCAGCCGCAACCACAACCTCCATGTCCTCAGAAGAACGGAAGCTGAAATGGGAGCAAGGTCAGGCAGACTACATGGGAATGGACTCATTTGATAATATCCAGAGAAAGCTTGATGCTTTTCTCAAGTAAATGTTGGAATGAAGCGGAAATATATCAACAGCGTTTGCAGTTTAAGAAACCGTCTCCACGGGTCTCTCAGAAAACGTACTGTAATGCAAGTTTAGTCTTTCCTTGCCGCCTGTTTCTCAACTAGACACTTGGTTTGAGCCTCTCCCTTCGCCACCACTGCCCCGTCCTAACTCCAAAGACGAGGCCGTTTAGATGGGAACGGTAGCCACAATACTGTAAACGGCTTCAATGATCTATGCAAGTCTGTCATCATCCAGCCTGTCACTAGCATCTGTTGTGCTACACAGTGAAGAAGCCAAACATGATTATAATAACATGAAATTGATATTTTTGTACTCGAGTTAAACACTGTGCCAAATTAATTATATTTTTTGCACGTCAATGCCCTTTTTGTAAATTGAATGCAAACTGATATCCCAGTTCTTTCAACTGGGCCTCCTATGTCTGTAAGTAAGATTTGCATAGCACTTCCATGTACGTTTTGTTTTTTGTTTCTTTTTTACTAGAGAATAAAGTAGCATTTTTAGAAATATTCAGAACTTATACATTTTCATTCATTTCTCAGAACTTGATTTTCTTTTGAAATGAAACTTAACGGCTTCTGTTTTACGTGTGTGTATATAAAAACATGTTTATAACACGGTTTGGTTTAGACTGAAGGCCACTTACTATGGTTCCTGTGTCTTGTGAGCAGGATGGGTCTTCAGTCGGCCTTGTCGTGCAGTAGAACCTCGGTGCCTGTTGGGACTCCTTGAAGTCTCTTGTTCTCTCTTCCAATCGTCCTGTCCGCTCTACTTTTGACTAGCAACTCTTTCTACTGTTCTTGCAATAAGGTGATTTGAGTTTTAGCTCACTGCTGTTTTTCTCGACCCAGATGTTGCCTGTACCCCAGAACCCAGAACCTTTCACCTGGAAAAATTAAAAACATTAAAAGTACTGTAATGGCCGAGGTGTTTTCTTTTCTATTTGAGTCCTTAGTAGTGCCGTTAATACTGGGAGTGGTCTCGGATCTTCATTTGTTTGTGTGTAGGGTTGGGGTGTAATGACTTGTATGGATTTGATTGTAACCGCCTATAGCATGTAATGTAGGCTACTTGACTAGAGGCATTATATATTATAAATGCACTGATACATTTGCCACGGGCTTATATCAACACAGCCAGGTTCACAACTAGGAACATCACTAGTTGCAAAGTTGGTTGGTAACAGATGCCGTCATCGCGGATGGATGAAACTTATATATTTACGAAACGTGTCCGAACATCCAGTGGGCGTCATCAGTAGAACTAACAGACTTTCATGATGCACTCGACCCAACTGGAGTTTTCAGAGCTCTTTATTTTTTCTTTGGACAAGCTGCGGAAGTGGTCTGCCACTGCCATCCTGTGGTCGGTGTGCTGAGCCTCACCTCTACTCCCTCTTCACCTACGACTGCGTTCCCGTGCATGGCTCCAACACCGTAATCAGATTTGCAGATGACACCACGGTGGTAGACCTGATCAGTGACGACACCCGAGTCAGCCTACAGGGAGGAGGTCCAGCACCTTTACTTCCTGAGGACACAGAAGAAAGCTCACCTGTCTCCCCGGATCCCGGTGAACTTTAATCGCTGCACCATTGAGAGCGTCCTTACCGACCGGAAGGCCCTGCAGCGGGTGGTAAAGACTGCCCAGCGTATCACAGGTACCCGGCTCCCCTCCATTGAGGACCTCCAGCACCTGTGATACCTGCGGAGGGCGAGAGGCGTCATAAAGGACACCTCTCACCCAAACCAGACTGTTTGCCCCCCGCCTCCATCCGGGAGGCGCCACAGGAGCCTCCGTTCCCGCAGTAACAGGCTCAGGAACAGCTTCTCCTGTAGCTGTCACCCTGTTGAACTCTGGTCCTCTGTGTTAACACCCCCTACACACACACACACACACCAATGGCACTAGAACATTAACCTGCCCCCTTTCCATCTCCCTACCTGAACCACTTGAACTCTGAATATATTTGTTCATATCGTTTGCACTACTTCTTATTGCACATGTATATTCTGTACCGTACATAGTATATACTATCTATATCATGTACTATATTTATAAACAATATCACTACTGTATATTACACTATTTTGCACTTCTGCTTAGATGCCAAACTACATTCCATTGTCACAGTGCAGTGACAATAAAGTTTAATCTAATCGAAATCGTTATTGTTTGTAACTGCACCCTGAATATCGTAAAATAAAGAAACTCGTGACCCCACCTTTTACTTTACTTGATTGCAGAACACGCCTCGATCTGCGCATACCGCGTTGTTTTCCTCTTCGTGCGTCGGACCATGCTGTGACGTTTTCTTTCCGTCAGTCTTTTTGTGTTCCTCGCAAAATGAGGTATTTATTGCCATAAAATATGCTGATTATTATTTTATTTAGTATATTTGTTAATAGTTTGTTTTCTACTGTTTGTCTTGTCTTTGAATGTTGTACTATATGAGGACCACATTGGAACTAAGTGTTTAATTATACTTTGTGTTATCCTCGGTGCTTATTTATATAGTGTGTGTTATTTACATCTATACATTCTTACCTAAAATAATAAAATCGATCAATCAATCAAGCAGGCGTTTAAAGATGACGCGCCTACAGTGTCGGTGACCCCCAAAGCCAGTGGAGGTGCAGGTTTCACTCCTCCACACTTCCCTGGGAGTCTGGCTATGTCTCAGGGAAAGAATGGTGACTTCAGTTCAAATAAAGCGACCACAATTATTTCATTTTCTTCCCACGACCACAGCTTCTTTCTGGATTTTTCGGTAATGTTTGCTTTGCTGTAAAACATTCAACTCAAATGTATCGCTCAAACTTGCTTCGAACGACTCGTTTATGTATTAGTTTGATGATATAACACTTCCATGTTTGGACACGTCGAAGTTATTCCCATAATGGCGTGAACGGCATTTACAACTAGAAGCGCGTATTTACCATTTTCCCATATTGCCTGAACGCACCATCGGTGTCCGACACAGGGGGCGTGGCCCCACGGTGAAGCACATCGCTGGGGAAAGTAAACACGCCATTCCGTCAAGATGGCGCCGCTGTCCTCCCTGCGAGTGGCGCTTCTGGCGTCGCTGTCGGTGTGTCTGACCGTCGTCTTGGGGTTCGGGCTTCCCGCGCTGCTAAACGTCGTGGCGAGGTTTTGTGGGTTTCCGGAGACGGGCGTAACCGAGTGCATCGTCATGCTGTATGTCGTCGTCGTGGTTTACGTTGCGACGCCTCGGATTCCCAGAGGACTGGTTGAGGTAACAGTACGGGCTGACTCTTATTGCACAGTTCAGGAGGGTGACGTACAAATACCGCAGCGACATTTAAACATGTCACGCAGCTGCTATAGGTGAAAAACAACAGCAGATAAAATCATATAATAATACCATGATATATATATATACATATGTATTTATATATAAATACACTACCATAAGAATACGAGTCTGTAAGGAGGAGTGAACATGTCCTGTTTAGTAAATTCTTATCTTAATCGATGTACTGTGAACACACCGTGTATACCGGATATGTGTCTGTAATATACCCTGTGCAGGTGACGTGCTGTGTGACGCAGCCTCCTCCCTGTCTGCTCTCCCTCTCTCCAGGTGAAGGGGAAAGCCGTGTTCGTCACCGGTTGCGATAGTGGATTTGGTCAGGCACTCGCCAAACACCTGCACAAGCTGGGCTTCACCGTCTTTGCCGGATGTCTTCTGAAGGTTCGGATGAAAACTTGCCTACTCGGTTAGCTCACCCACGGCCGGCAGCCGAGGGGGGCCTATAGTACGCTCTTCTTCGTTCCTACAAACGGAGGCTGCTATTATAATCCGAACGCGCGGCAAGTAGCCGACCCTGACCTTTGACCTCCCCAGACCAGGGCGAGGACACAATTCTAAAATGTCCGCGAAGTGCCGTGTGGTTAATACCATTGCCGTTATTACCGTGCTGCTTTTGAGCGAGGTCGGGGCGCTTCACGTTTAACGCGGCGACCGTTGGTGTGAAGTGTCACCGGCGAGATGTGTGATCCCGGCAGGACCGGGGCGGAGACGGCGCGAAGGAGC
>OMOT01026215.1:0-10067 GCA_900312575.1 Acanthochaenus luetkenii | reverse complement strand
AGGCCTGCTACAGCCATAACCTGAGTCATATATACAGACTTTAGAGGCAGTTGCATAACAAGCAGTTGTAGTACAGTCGAATTGAACTACGGCTCTACTACTACTACTCTTGGAGCATTTCATATATGCATTTTACCTTGTTTCAACAAAACATTTCTTTTAATAGCTGTGATATATTTGGAAATTAAATGGGAATAGGATCAGTCGATTTCAACTTGCTGTTAGTGAAACGATTGAGGGCAGCAGTCATGTAATAACAGAAACAAAATAATCCAAAATGTGACACAAAGGAGTGTATATGACTAGATTAGCGTGTAAACAGTACATTTGTGACTATGCCCGTGTTACCTGGTGCTGCATAAGGTGCAGTGGTAGAGCAGTACGCTGATGCGGAAGCTCGTCCTGGCTGCCCTGCCTGCGCAGACACTCAAAGTTGAAGGACGGCCTCCTGTTACCTTAACAAGTGAGGAGTGGACTAGTGAGTGACCTCATGCAGGAAACGTTGAATACATGCAAAACATTAAGACCACAAACACTCAAAGGAATATGAAACTGGGTGAAAGGGTCAATTACAAAGCGGAGGTTAAGTGTCCTGTGAAATGCTTCGTATGTGCTGTGTGGGTTGCTTAAATCGATCTGCACGCAGTTGAACAGAACGATGCACCAGTGTGAAAGTCAACGCACTGAACCAACTGAACCATGCTGTATGCTGAGTAAGGTGATACCTTGAGGCGTGGCAGGAAGCAGCCGTCTCTTTGGCGACCTCCGCGAGTCGCGGTAGAGAGGCTGCTCGTCATCGTCATAGTGACTGTCAGGGTGATGGTAACCTTTGGGAGTCTCATACTCCGTGTCACTGTTCTGATACCTGTCAACATGTTGGATATAAGACTTGCTGGAAGGCAACAATCTATCCAAATTTCCTTACTGAAATTTCTGTTGTCTTACAAAACCTGTGAGAGTTTCCCATTCCTACTTGTGAGCAGGGCAAAGATATCTAAGTAAGGAACTGTAAAGGAGTAACACCTGTCCCCTGACAGCATGCTGTCATCTTCATAAAACTCCTCCCCACTGTAGTACTCCCCGGAGATGCGGTCCTCATCAAACTCCTCCTCCCTGCGGATGGTCGGGTGGCGGCTTTCCCCTCCGTGGGACCTGATGGAAGGTCAGGGCACAGGGGTCAGAGGGTGCACACTGTTGCTCTTCAAGGGGTCATGGGAACAGGGTCATGCACTGCCATGCAGATGCAAGCCTTCAGGGGGCGGCGATGCAACTGAACACCCTTATTTACCAAGTCACCGCAGCCTAACCAAGACAACAGGCAGACGTTTCAAACTGAAGAGCATCACTCATTGTTTCATTTGACAGGTTAAAAGGGAAGTTATGAAGTCTATTCATTTTGATACAAGATAAGATAGGATTGCACTTTATTGATCCCCCCAGGGGAAATTCAGGAGTCATAGCAGCAATTGGCAGAACAACGCCAATAAAATACAGCAAGATAATAAAAATAGTACAGAGAGGGTAATAGGAATATCCTTAGTCAAATAAAATGCAACGCAGATCTCTTTGTTGTTAGTAATCGTGGAGTCGATTGAATATAATTTAGGGGATATACTGTATGCAAAAAAGAAACGAGTGATGTCTTTAAATTACGATTTAAAAAACATTCCCATACACTTCCATGGATTCAGGCATCATGGACGTCCTTCAAATGAAGCACGTCACTTCTTTTGGTGGCGCTCTCCTTCCTCGCCGACACATGCATAAAGCAGGACGGGTCTAAATTGTATGCTGGCCATTCACACTTCATTTGATCCTTTTACTTAAAACATTGACACAACTATGTTATAATAGAAGCTAGTGGTAACGAAATAAATGACTGGCCAGCATATAGTACATATCGCTGACTGCAGCTGGATGCAACCATTCACTGATCCACTGAAATAAATAGAAAACTACACCCTCCATTTGCTGTGGAGACATACTGCTGGAACCATACCTAGGAAAACAACATACCTAACATAGGTCTCATAGTAGCGCCTTCTGTCCAAGAAAGCAGAGGGATGGTTGAGAGAAAGCATTTTGGTTAGGAAGGAGAAAGAGAGAAGGAGGGAACACAGAGAAGAGGGGGGAAATCGTGACATATACTGCATATCATACAGTATATGCAACATATACAGCATTCTCATATATATGTATGAGGAAAGAGCATGAAGGCAGATGTAGACTCCAATGTTGGTTGACAATTCCATTTTCTTCACTAAAGATAGGAAACAAACTGAAAATCATTTATCTGTCGTAAAGTGACAGGAATGAAATTGTCCCCCAAACGTATTGGGTATTGAACAAAGAAAGGCCCAATGCTGGAGCGGCATGCATGAACATGTGGTATGGGAAATCTGGAGATAGTGTACTATTGGTCACTTGTGAAATTAACTGTCAGTGTTAAAGAGTGCTTTTGATCCATTATGGAATTAAGGGTATATACTGTAGGTCTGTGCAAAGGAAAGGTCTGATAAGAAGCCGGTTCCTGCCTGAGGTGAAAAAACACTGATGCAACAGATATGTCCTTACATTTTCTGTTAGCAGCATGCTCTCATTGCATTAAAAACTAATCCCGATGTATTTTGTCGCCTCAGTTACTGCACGTGCCGTGACATCATACATCCTGAGATAGCTGCATGAATGCCCGTGAAAGACTCAGAAAGCCCCTCAGGTGAACAATATAGTGAGGGGAAATTAAACACTTCTATACAGTTCTAATCTATCATACCATTTGAAGATAGCTGTATTTGAAGCTTCAGCCTAGTACTTACAAAAACAACAGATATCATCAATTTGTGATGTATTTATGCATTCCAGGAGTTATTTTGTTAAGTGTTTTCTTTTTGGTATCCACTTTCCCTGAACATAGCTAGCTGCTTTGTGAACATTGGGGTGTGTCTATGATCACAGCCACACCCCTTACCCACATCTTGTGGCTGCATTGCATTATGGTCTATTGAGAAGTTATCCACAAAATGGCCCCAGAAATACAAGGTACATCACCAATAGCTAGCTTTCCATCGATTATTCTCACTCAAGCTCTGACGCTGATCAACCACTTTAGCATGGCTGATGATCAGTGTGCGGTTACCTTTGTCCCTGGGGGGTCCGGGGCTTGTCATAGTCATAGTAGGAGCTGCGTAGACCTGGGTAGCCATTGGGAGGTGCGTGCTCGTAGTAGCGGTGGTGTCCCCCGTTGGGCAGACTGGACACATTGGCGTTGTTGAGGTTGATGTTGGTGGAATTGGGTGACTTGCCATAGGAGTTGTGGTGGCGGTGGTGATGGTGGTGGTGTTGATGGTTGGGTTGGGACATTGCATTGGCTCGACACAGGCGTCCCACTGGCTGCTCCATATGGGCGTAGTGCGGGGGCGGTTGCACTTGAAGAGGCCGCTGTGTGGCATTGGTCTGGTGGCCGTTGGATCGTCGATGGCCCCCGTTCATGACGTGGTTACCAAAGAGTCCGCCGTTGCGCTGTGAAGGAACGCTCAAGGTCAAAACGCCTTGGTTTCCATTTCTTACAATGGAGAACACATGCGCTATTGATGTTAAGTTTGGGGGGTGACTTTCTTTTCAGAAATTGTATGGGCAAAAAATACATTCAGAAGCTGGTTTAATGGCTTATGACATTATGTGAGCAAAAATGAATGCACTGTTTGTAGTTTGTTTGAATTGAAATGGAGGAAAAACACAAGAAGCCCAAATAAACGAAGTAAACGAAAAAGCTATATAGTTCTACTCTTTTGTAGATCAATACATTTAGTAGATATTTTAACACTGTTTCTCTATTAGTACATGTGCATTACCATGGAAACGCTCCACTGAGTAACTTCATAATCTCAGGCAGGTAAAATTAAATCAGTTACCCTATAAATTTCCTCGTCTTCCTCTGGAATAAAGTCTACTAGATCGTCATCCTGCAGATCACATGATATCGCTCGGCGAATTTCTGGCCCAATATCATGCAGGGTGCGAAGGCCAGCCTGTAACCATGACAATGAAAGGGCTAAGAGCTACAGCTGAGAACTTCCTCTGAGCCAAGAGACTCCTTACAGTATCAAACGTAACATCATACAATCACAACCACACACACACACATCTCTCACCTGACATTTACAGTGCTAGACAGACGGTGAGAGATGAGAACACAGAGACAGACAAATGTGCTCTTCATGGGACATGCTGGGAGTATACTTAGTTCAGATGCCTTCTCTAACGTTTGCTTTGGAGAATGCGGTCAAAATCGCTTACATTTATTTATTTTCCTTTCCTTTTAGTATAAGTAACCAAATTAGCAAGATATACACAAAGGTTTCATTATAACCAGACTACAGGCTGGTAGGGGAAATAATAACAGGATCGATCGCGTTGATCGTTCCGACAATGATATATGGTCTTTAAGCCAAAGATAATGGAAATGGAAACAAGCTTGGCATATGAACTTCATGATGAACTTCGCTGGTGGGTGAAAACACATGTAATGACGATGATAATGGACGGAGACAGTGACACACACTTAACATCAACATCTATGACATATAAGGACACAGAGACATGAATAACAGTGGTAAAGTTCACACACTAGAGACATGTAAATCACAGGAACAGATTCATACTGTACACCAATATCTTTCATCATGAAATGACCTGCTGAATCACAAACCACAATATTAGCACACATTGTTCTCTGTCTGTCTCTCTCTCTCTCTCTCTCTTTCACACACACACACACACACACACACACACACACACACACACACACACACACACACACACACACACACACACAGTGACGCTCACCTGTAGAGCAATGGTTGTGTTGTTTTGGGAGGAGTGTGCACCCACCAGGCCTTCCTCTTTACGTTTCTTGAATTTCCTAAAGTAGTCCTGTATCAGGAAGGTGGCATAGAACTTCCCCACGGTTACCTCATCATCTGAGTGAACAGACCACACAAACGCTTCCTGTGTCAGCAGGTCACTACACAGTACCCCGAGAGAGAGAGCCTGTCCATGACCCTTCCCCTCGACCCTTCTCCTCAATACACTGGGCAGCACCTCCTGCTGCAAATGCGATGCACTCATCAACGCCCACCAAATGATTTATAACCACATCATATACATCCATCTTGATGGTGTATATACTGTACCTCAATCTGCACCACCTGAGATCCGTATCTGTAGCCCAAAGAGAACAGAACACCAAATATATGCTACAGTGTCTTCAGTTATGTACAGTGCACCTTTTTCGGAAGCGATTTAGGCGATCCAAATCAGATCTTCTATACTATATGTTTGATTTTAACTTACAACGGATGGTGCAAATGAATGCTCAAACACATATTAACGTGACCTGAAGCTGTCAGTAATATTGCTCCTGTAGCTTCTCTCTATCCCCCAATGGTGGGCTAATGATAGAGAGAACAGAAAAAGCACAATTAGGGTCAAATAGGCTCAAGACCTATGTCTCAAACTACTGCTAATTTTCACTCTGTATAATTAGTAGTGCTATTTAGACTGCAGTATTATTAGATAACACAGAAATTGTTTAATATTTAGATAACATCTAGTTTGAGCCTTTTTTTTAGATGGACTGAAACACATTTTTAGATGTGTTTTGTTCGGAGAGCAGGGTGTTTGGCCCGCTTCTGTGTTAAAACGTACGTCCAAGGATGCCATTTACTACTTTAGCACATGCAAGCAAGCAGAACTAGGCGTACATGTCAGTATGTTAGTGTAAATGTTTGTTTGTGACTCAGTGAATACTTCAGCAAGACTCTGAAACTGTGTGTGGGTGTGTGTTTGCATGTGTGATGTACTTCTTTGGCCAATGGATGTTTTAAAAAGAGTATGTGCGTGAGTGCATGAGAATCATTCTGAAGCAGGGGTCTGAGTCACTTTAAACAAGCACGCTGGGGACAGAGATCGGAGACAAAGGCAACACTAGTTCCATGCCACCACCCTAAAACAGAACTGCTTCAGAATATTCTGAAGTACTTAAGAGTTTTGGAAACATAGATAAACAGTATAAGGAAAAGAAGCTGTGGAAGCTCAGGCAGCGAGAAAAAGACAGATTAAGAAAACAGAGAGAGAGAGAGAGAGAAAGAAAGAGAAGACAAGGTGAGAGAGAAAGAATGGTGAGAGATTAGTGAGAAAGACAGAGCATGCACTTGCACAGTGGTCTACAAGGCCATGCAAACCCCAAACCCAGCAGACAGTCAGTGGCCTCCATCAGCATCCAGGGCAGGAGGGAGGAGTGTGGATAAAAACACACATGGATAAGAACACACTGCTGAGGGGCAACCAGGAGAACATGAGCAGTGCAGAAACAGCAGGATACAGCTTAATTTGTGTGTGTGTGTGTGTGTGTGTGTGTGAGTCTGTCCAGGTGTGTGCACTCTACGGTGTGTGTTTGAGGGTGTACCATATGTGTGTGTGTGTGAGTTTTAATTGATGTATATTTATTGTATGTATGTATTTTATTTATATTTAGAGCGCCGTTATGAAAGAGCAGTTTCTTGTTCCCTGTCAATTTATACACACATTATGTGAATCGGTGGATGCAATCTGTACGTCCATGTGTGATTTTGTGCAGGTTCAATTAGTCAGGCTTGTGTGTCAAAGTATAGGAGAAGTGCTTATCAGGCACAGGCAGATTCCACTAACCACCAGCAGGGGGGACCACTTGATCCAGCAGCTTCATGCTGGTTCTCTTCCAGATTTTCTTGATGACAGCCCGCAGCTCTTCGTTGGACTGCTCTAGATTACCTGCACCACAGGGGGAAAAAACCTCCCTGAGAAACGAGCACGCCAGTTCATAGCCATTTTCAATCCACACGAGCTGGTAATTACAGGTGATGGAGAACATTGGACTGTGTGTGTGCGTCAGCAGTGCATTTCATGTGTGCCTCATGTGATTTGTGCTTGTCTCATACCATCTGTTTTGATCTTCAGGGCTGTGCGCACCAACGCAAACAGAGTGGCGTTAAACATGACTGTGCCGTCACTGTTCAGAGGCATGTTCATGGCCACCAGTCTCTGTAAGAGGAGAGTGGTTACAGGCCTTTAACACTGTAGAACTGACCAAATAACCAATGTGCTTGTGCGAATGTGTGTTTGTAAGAGGAGAGGAGAGGAGAGGAGAGGAGATAATAACTGAGAGGAGACCTTGCAAGCCACTCTATGAGGGCATAGTTTGCCAAAGCCGAGAGGAGGTTGGATACGACGGAGCAGGGTTACAACATCCAGATGTTTAATTCTGCCCCTGTGTGAGAGAAAAGCCAGGGGTGAAAGGTCACTTGTCAATGTGCTTTTTGAGAAACACTAACTACTGTACACAAGCATGAATGTGAAATATTTCAGATACATAAGAAAGCACATACTTTGCCTCAGCGTCATACTCGGACCAGATCCTCTTGAACTCATCTAAGTGGTGTGGGCCGAGAATGGACCAATCACGTGTGAGATAGTCAAAGTTGTCCATGATGACGGCCACAAACAAATTGATAATCTGGAGAAGCAAAATAAAATGTGTTTAGTGTTGTGGCGCCTTTTCATGTTTATATTTCTGTGGGAACGTGTGCATCATCAGTCAGTAGAGACCTACAGCACTTTTGTGGTTTTGCAAACTACAGCTAGCTAGCTCCAAATTATTTCAAAACACTTAAATCAGCCATAATCCATATTGGACAGGGTTGTGAATTGTGACCAAAAAGTCCCACCTCTTGGTAGATATGTGTTTTTGACCGTATACATCCAAATAAATACCAAATGATGTTGAGCTGTGGTAGTAAAAGTCATTTTGTCTGGTTGGGACAATGGGCAATTCATTGATGGTGGCCATGTTGTTTATCCGATTGGGCCCGTTTAGATCATGTGTGTAGGTGTGCAGATGTGCAGGCTTTGCTGGTGCATGTGCAAATTTGTAGCGCAAACACAGGAGAATAAGTGTAGCAAGTTTCACATGAATCAGACTTTTCATATCTTTCATTATACCACCATCTGCTGGATTGGGATCATATTTGTCGTGTAGTAAGACACATAATAACAAGAGAGCAAAAACAATGGGGTTTCAGCCCTATAGATTTTAACCCATACAAATAGTGCTGTAAACCATGAAGAAGTTAGATGGTGCGCAGGTATAGAGGAGTGAAGTGTCTGATGCCCGACTAACTGATCTGAATTATACATCTCGATACCTACGGCGCCCTGGATGAAAGCGTCGTGGGAAAAGTGCAGGAAGTAATACTAAGCGCAGTATAATGAATATGTGTACCAAGAAGGCGCAGAGCATGTAGAAGCTGATGAAGTAGATGATGGCAAATCCACTGCCACAAGTCATCTCCTCCCCAGGGTTGTAGTCTGACTCTGGGTCACACAGTTTGCCAGGCAAACACGTCAACATGATCTCTTGCCATGCCTCCCCAGTGGCACACCTGGGGAAGAATGCATTCATCAGGCACGGCAGACGAAAAACAATCACTCAACAATGTAGACCCAGAAAAGTAAAGAAAACGATATCCATTTCCTCATGACCCTTGACCCACTACAGACCTGAAGAGAAGCAGCACGGCCTGAGGGAAGGTCTGGAAGTTGTTGTTTCTGTTGATGTGAGTGCCGTCAACCATGGCAATCTTACCAAACACCTGAAATAGAAATATTGTCCAGAATATAACTGCAAAAGCAACCAAGGTAAGACTAAGTGGACAGACATTTTCTATCGAGTTTAGTTACTAACCTGCATGCCAATAACAGCATAGATGAAGAACAGCATGGCTATCAGAAGAGCAACATATGGTAGGGCCTAAAGGAAAAAGGAGTGACAGCAGAAAAAGATTGAGACTAATGCATCAGTGACTTGGACATTTCCAGTGATATTTCCAACACTTTTAGTACTAGGCCTCACCTGGAAGGATTTGATGAAAGTCCATAGCAGGGTACGAATGCCCTCCCCTCTGCTTAGCAGCTTGACCAATCGCATGACTCGAAACAGACGGAAGAAGGTGATGGAGATGCGAGCGCTGTCCTCAGTGTTCTGTGGGGAATGAATCCAGAGTCAGAGGATGGGCGAGCGATGGTGTATTTACTGTACAGAGAGTACCTGACTGTGCTTTACTGGATAATGACGTCTAAACTGAGACCTGAGTACAAGATACATATGGGCTGAAAAAGCAGCACTGCATCTTTATGGAAAGCCATTAAAGCCTTTAGAGCAAGCTTAGTTTGGAATTTGAACAAAGCTTCGTTTTCTTGTCTGGCGGCGACCACCAATTTTATGACAGATGTTCAAACTACAGCAACTTCATATAGCACATACAGTATATGGGCCTTGATTTGAGACCAAAAACAGATGCAAAATCAAAGCGATACAGAGTGAGTGTAGTCTCTCATGCAGTGTAGCTGCAGCTGATATGTTTCTGTTGGTCTGTGTCCAAAGCACTGTCAGGAGCCCTGTCACTGTACAGACCTACAGGGGAGGAAGCAAGGAGGCAAGCATGCTGGAAAACCTTGCCATACTTGAACAGGATACATCTGCACAAGCATGGCACCCTCAGTCCAGAGTCACTGCATGCGGAGTCACAGTGGGACCAACCCTGACGGGTCAGTCAGGAGGTTCACAGGTCAAAGCCGGGTGACCTGATCCCAGGGGGTCATCCATGGGTCACTACCCCACGCAAGAATGGTGGCAGAGACCATGTAGCAGTGTCAAGGGTACAAACGTGAGGAGCGGCCCAAAACCACTCCCACCTAACGGGACCCAGGCTGCCACGTTTGGGTGACACGCTCGCCTTCAAAATAACTCCAAACAGTTAGGAAAATGAAGAGCAAATTCTTGAGGATATATGCAAACAAACAAACAAACAAACAAAACATCTGAAAACAAATGTGAGAAATCAAAATACAGAGGATGGAAACCTTACCATGAGAACAGAAATGAAATTGAAATAAGCAATACAATAGATCATAGGAGGTATTGTAGAAAACAGAAAAATAACAAAGAAACAAATGCAAATCTAAACATGGGC
>OMOT01026201.1:11970-22436 GCA_900312575.1 Acanthochaenus luetkenii | reverse complement strand
AGAGCTCTACTTTAGACTACCTGTCAGCACATGAAGCAAAAGGGAGGTTCCCTCACTGTGTGTGTGTGTGTGTGTTAATGATCACCTGTCCAGACTTGAGAGGATATTGAGAACGGAGCAACCTCAGCAACATGGTTCTGCTTTGGTTTTTGCTCTTCTTATTTCTACTCGTCCTCTTTCTCATCCTTCTTCTCCCCTCCTTCTCTCTCTCCTTATTTCTCGTCTTTGCTGTCTTTATTCCTGGTTAGCAGGACTCTGGTGACCACTAGGATTTTGGACATGAACGTCTTGGCCGGCTCTTCTACTCCCCTGTAGATCCACTAGACTGGGCTTAGCCGTTAAATTGCAGTACATCTTTATCATTCATCATTTCGCAGTCAGAGATGCTGCCAATTGTGTGTGTGTGTGTGTTTGAATGCTTTTGAGTGGCCTTGAGAGAAGAATGCAGATGTTGTCCAAACAGCTGTTTAATCATTTAGCTGGAGGTTTGTCCTTCCGTCCCCCTCTTTCTTTGTCTTTCTGAGGCTGGGACGGGCACTCTAACAAACGTACACACAAACATGTACAGATCCGCTGTGAACCCTCCCAGGTTCCCCTGCGCCACCGGGGGAACAGTATCGTGTTCCTACACTGTGACTCTAGACTGGCACTGGAGCGAGTGTACAGTGGCAGGCTGCAGCTCCAGTTACACTATCGCTGTATGACTGGAGCTGAGTAGAGGTAAAGGAATGTCGGTGTGGCTCTAGAATGGAGTTAATAGAACGTCGGGGTGAATCTCGAATACCAGCAAAACTTCAGTATGGTTTGGGACCCAGAACGAGTGGCGGAGCTCTTGGATGAGCCTGGGTCCCAGTGTTGGACTAAGGGTGCTGGATTTGAGCTCCAGCCTGAAAAAGCTCAATAACCTCGACTATATGGTGTTGAAAGAATGTGCAAAATATCATGGTTTGCTGTGTACGTGCATATGTGTGTGAGTGCATGGTAGTACATAAAGGTGTCGATGCAGTTAAACCGAGTTGGTCTGGTCTGTGTGTGGCTGGGCACAAAGACCAGCCTGTCCTCTAGAGCATTTGAAGCGAGAGAGAGAGAGAGAGCGTGTACGACAATAGCCAGCAGTGCTACTGTGTCGCACGCCACAGCCCTGTTTTAATTGGTGTGCATCTAAGAATAGGCGGCCTTGTTTCAGGCAAGGCCCGACCAGACCAAACCAGCACACTGAGCTTTATTCACAGGGCCAGGACAGTTTTTTTTGGTTTTGGCCCAGCTTAGTCCAGTACAGCCGGTCCAGTCTAGCATGGCTCCGTCCAAGTTCCTTGAGGTCGTACCTCCTGCCAGCGGCCCCCTATATAACTCTTCTAACCAACAGTGGAAGTGCCTCTCTTTGGTGCAGCACAGTGGCAGCAACATGCCATCTACTGCTTTTTTAACATTTACTTTTCCAGCTGACATTTGCTGAGCATAACTTACTTTTTTGTTGTTGTGGCCACGCCCTGCTTCACATTCATACGGATGCAAACAGAAGCTGCTTCTATTGTGACTTAAATGCCTTGCTCAAGGGCACTGCCGTTGTTTTGCTGTGTGGTTTACCCTCGTGTCACTTACTAACCTAACCTTACTCAGTCACTTG
This sequence comes from Acanthochaenus luetkenii, assembly GCA_900312575.1. Lineage (NCBI taxonomy): Eukaryota > Metazoa > Chordata > Actinopteri > Beryciformes > Stephanoberycidae > Acanthochaenus > Acanthochaenus luetkenii. Next base: position 20,809 of record OMOT01026201.1, on the reverse strand, counting down.
CTCTCTTCTGCCTTTCCTCTGCGTCCCCTTTCACTCTTTTTGACATTTTGAACATTTTATTATAACAAGGTTATTTTCACACTTGACTCCCGTGGATTAAAAAATGTTTCCGCTTTCCGTCATCGCCCGTTTTGTCAAAATTACAAGAATCAGATTCTCTGTTCCTCACTGAAAGTTGACACCAAGAGGCGGGATGTACAGCAGCAGTACAGTGTGGAGGCCTAACACTGTTTGATTAAATCTCTGAGACCACACACTCAAAAAAGGTGCAAATTATTAGTCTGAAGCTTGCACAGAAAGTGATGAAAAATGGCTCGTTTAACACGTTTCGGCAGTGTGCCTTCATCAGGGTGCAAAGTAGGCTTAGAACCTTAGTGCAATATTAAACCATTTGGATGTTTATTTTAAATTTATTTAAAGCCTCCTGCTGCCGCCACCACTGTTTCTGCCCGTGTCAGTCTTATCTGCTCTCTGAGCTCAGCTACTGTGCATGTCTCAGCCTGCCTGGCTGACTGGCTGTTTTACTTGCAGGCTACTGCTGGGAGAGAGGGAGGGTGTGTGAAAGTGTAACTGACAGTTATAGACTGTGTGAAAAGAGTTTGTATTCGTATGTGGGTGGGTGGACCTTCGCTGTAAGAGTGTGAAAGGGCCAGGCGAGATTTGAACCCACGACCTCCTTGCTGTGAGGCGACAGTGCTAACCACTGAGCCACCGTGCCGCCCTACTACATATACATCATCATATCCTAACTACATCATATACATACTACACACAAGCTGGGGGAGGAAACTGGAGCACCCGAAGGAAACCCACACCGGGAGAACATGTAAACTCCACACAGAAAGGACTGGGGCGGAGATTTGAACCCACGGCCTGCTTGCTGTGAGGCGACGGCGCTAACCACTGAGCCACCATGCCGCCCCCATGTAGATAGAAATGGAAGGATGGTGTGTGTGAGACTTGGCCTATACTAGCTACCATTTAAATAAAAGACTGAAAATGTGTAGTGTTGGTGAAAGAATGAGCTCACCTGCGTTGGCAAGAAAATGGGTGCGCAAGCTGGAACGCGCGCACACACACACACACACACACACCATGCTGAAGTCATGCAGAGAATGCAAGGTAGTTGAGCAATAACGGTGTTAAAACATTGCTCATTCCTTCCAGGTGTAGCAAGACACACCCTGTTAATGTGCCTGTATAGTCAGAAGATTGCACATGCATTGAGACATTGGGGTGTGGTAATAATTGGCATGTATGTATGCGTATAGGTGAACTATATGAGGACATGATAGGTGTGTGTGTGTGTGTGTGTGTGTGTGTGTGATTCTTGTGTCTCCTAAGCACATTCCTGTCCAAGGAGTGGTGTGTGTGTGGCGGAGAGTGGGAAAGAGGTAAAAAAGATGGACAGCATCAGTGTATAGGTTCATGTTTTTCAATGTGTGGTCATGTCACATGCATGTTTTTTGTTTCAGACTGTGTTTTTATGCTTGTGATGATGTGCGTATATATTAATGTGTGTGTTACTGCGTGTGTGTGTGTGTGTGTTTAGCATTGGTAGGTAGAGTGACTGCTCAGTTCCCCTCCTGTCTATCTGAACCTTGACTAGACCCTGTAGGCCCAGCAAGAGATCAGAGTTGAACGGCTGCTTGGGTCAAACCAATGGCTCCAATAGAGGTGTGTTAGAAAAGAGTTCAAACAGCTGACCCCAATAGACCCCATTAGACCCCCCCTCTCTTCCACACTCCTATTGCAGGAAAGAGACAGTTGTATATCTGCCATGGAAGGAGGACTGTTAGACAACTTAACCAGTTCCAGACAGACCCACAGTTTCTCAAGGCTACCAACAGGACCAGGATCAGGACCCATCATCATCATCATCACACACCCTCTTTCCCCCTTTTGGAGACACGTTGGCACTAAACACACTCGCTCCTTACCCACACGCCCAGTTTCTCCAAGGCTCAAATTATATTGCCTAAGATACGTAAGTTTAAAGGATTAACATTGTTTCGGGCATCCTGGTAGTGCGTATCATGTGACCGTGATGTCCTGGGTTTGAATCCGTGAAGGCCAAAATGCTAAAAAAATATAAGTTTACTCACATTTTTAGGCTGTCCAAGCATTTATGATATGACATTCTTAGTATATATGGTAGTACGTACTATCAAACTGATGTAGGTTATAAAAGATGCTGTTCTGAAAATGTAATAGATTTTTGTTCATATTGGTGTGATGGTCTTGCCTTATGATGACCGATTGGAGGTCATAGTTCACTCACTTTTATAATTACCACTACATTTCTGCATGTGAGCAGAAAAAGCTCTACAGTATTGTTATTATGTAATGGAGCTGTTTGACCCAGTGACAGTGATCTAGTGGCACACTGGCTGTCTGGCCTGCGCTAAACTAAGCAGCAGTCTGCCTGGTGGAACTTCCTGTCATGGCATTGCTACTTCCTGTGGCGGAAACCAGGAGAGAAGAGCATTGTCTCAACAACACCCTCCCCCGTCTGTTTGTTTATGTGAAATGTATCCCCCTCCTCCTTGTCCCCACAGTGCGGTTGGTTTATCTGGGGAGGGTCAGAGGGAGAGAGAGACCGGCCCGAGAGAGAGTGGGGTGTGGGGCAGCGCTGAAGGATGCTATTATCCATGAGGCTCAATGGTTGCTTTGTGCCGGTGGCCACAGTGGGACGGTGGGGAGAGGGGCAGCGACCAGCACCCTGTCATAATGTTTTCACACACACACTGCAGGGGAGATGGATAACGTGAGGCACAGCAGTGAAGGGGTAGAAGTGTGTAAGAGAGAGATGGGATTTTTTTTTTGGATCGATACTGTTTCACATCAATTTCCGAAGTGTATTTTCTTCAAAGTTCAGCAACCGGAAGTCTTCCAAATGTTCTCGTAGCCAATCTATATAGAAAATACTGAGTGAAGCCTGCCACTGGTGTGCCAGTTGCAGTTTCAGTTTACATTTTGGACGGAGTGAATTGAAAGTGATTTGACCCCAACCCTTGTAAGAGGGGGGAAAGGACGGAGAGAGACTGATGCTGTGATCGCACTCGCTCCGAGATGGAAGTTCCTTTGTCTAATTAAAATAAGAGTCTGTTACCATTGAATCTAAAACTAATGTTTTGCTTCATTTTTTTACTAGCGCTCTGAAGTTTTCGTGATGGAAACATTTCATAAGTGAGACAAAACAATTCTGTTGTAAATACTACAATCGATAACCTAACATCCGGTCAGTTTCATCTCTGTATTTTTAGGCCGTGGGATCCTTGTATGAATTTCTGCTTATAGTTTGCACTAACATAAATGCATTATGCATTAAATGTGAGCTTGGTGTAAGAGGAAAAGGCCATGGGGGAGAGGAAGAGGAAGGAGTCAGGAGGATTTGTACTGAGGAGAGGCAGTGGGTGTGTCTAGTTTACACCCAGCAGGAACACAGACAGAGGAAGGAGACATCAGATCAGAGGGGAAAAGGGGCGGTGGCATGTTTGGTTACAAGTAGTAAGATTCCAAAATTAGTGATCCACCATCGACACAAACTGACCGAATGATTTATGGTATGAAAGTAAAACTACAGCTTTCCTGAACCCTTTACTAAGGAAATAGTAATATGTTAGAGAATGTAATAATCTCGAGCAATAAACAACAGGTTAACTGTTTTGTTTTTGGATATAGGATTGGATATAATGAAACCCTTCATATAGACAGAGGAACCTGCTGAAGTTACCAGACTATAGTTTGATGGCGGCTGTACTGCGGTGCATCCAGAACATGTTGCTTTCCTAGGCGGGCAATTCCCCTAAATTATTTAACAAGTCAGAAAAAAACCCGCATGAAAGTGATGAGGATGTGATTTTTTTTGGTGATTTTTTAATTTTTTAAAATAAACATTGATCAATGATGTGCAATAACTGAGTTTTAGACTGACATTGGTGTGCGGAGTAACAGAGCCGGTAGAAAAGGTGCAAGCCCTTCCACAGTCATGGCATGCCTACATAATGGCGTGCCTACATAGTGGCGTGCCTACATCTGTGCCACGGCTTCTTCCAAATAAAATGATTAAAAACACATTTCTCAAGAATTGTCTGTTTACCAGAAGCACAAAAACATGGATTCCAACCAGCTATTGATGTTTTGTGCTTGTTTGTGTCTTTTCCAGGATGGCTGTGTTTGTGATTTGGTACACCATTATGATATTTAATTATAAGTATCAAGAGATGTTGTTTAGCCCGATGCGCTGGTTTATCTAGATCACTGAAGCAAACTTCGGTACCAGACTGTCATGTTTTAAACAACGGATACAAGGCCGCGTTTCTTAACCTGTGGCTCTGGGTTCCATTATGGGTCGCTGGCCTCATTCTGTGAGGAGTAATGATGCTCTTTTTGAGCCTGAGCTCTAGCATGAGGCTAGATTGACTCTTTGTGTCCAGGGTCAAAAAAAATTCACAGCTCCTGGTGTACGGTTATAGAAGTATAAAAGTTTATGGTTTCCCAAACAGGCAAAAAACTAGTAAAATGTGAAGAGGGTAACTTAATGATGTTGCAAAGATGAACATGTGTAAATAATTAATTGTACAGCTGCCTGAGGAAGAGCGTATCCACTTGAAACTAAACTAAAGTGTGCATTGTATTGCCAAATTTATTTGTTTAACGGCCCATGTACATATTTCCGTCTTTGTGGCTGATGGCTTGAATTGTTCTTTTGGATTAGAAGTGGTTCCCCTCTAATTTTTCATGTATTGGTTCGGTACAATAATGGCTGCCTCCCCCTCCTGTATCCTGTTATTTCCTGTCTTGTCAAAGGAACTCTCTGACCCCCCTTCCTGTCAATTGAATTTCAACTTGTATTCTCAATTCAAAGTGGTTTTATGTTAATGAAAGCTGGAAAAACAGTATAAACAAACCGTTCCTGTCTCTGTGTTCTTGTGCAGACGTTCACGGCGTGGTGCAACTCCCACCTGCGAAAGGCCGGCACGCAGATTGAAAACATCGAGGAGGACTTCAGGGATGGTCTCAAACTCATGCTGCTGCTGGAGGTCATCTCAGGTAACTCAAACTGTACAACAGGGGTTCCTAGCCTTGGGGTCGCTTGATACAAGAAGTAAGGGTCCCTATAAAACCTGTCAAACTAAAACCGTTGTAGTGATATCTGATCATTTTGAGACGGCCTACGCAGAAGCCACCGGGAAAGCCATGCAGCCGTCTACACACATTTGTCACTGACCAGCTCACCAGAGCAGCCTTCATGACAGATTTCTGTCATTCACAGTTGAATTATTTCCATCCGTCTGTAAACATCAGATGTGAAAGATTCACAACGTCCATTACAGGATGGGGTCCCTCACATTTCCCAGCCAACTGCCATGACTGTCATTCTGCTGAGCCTGTGGAAACATGCTGTCCTCTTGTCAACACAGGAGCTAACTCGCTCGCTTTTGTTCGGTCCCGTGTGTGTGTGTCCACAGGCGAACGATTACCCAAGCCTGAGCGAGGCAAGATGAGGGTCCACAAGATCAACAACGTCAACAAAGCCCTGGACTTCATCGCCAGCAAGGGAGTCAAACTGGTCTCCATTGGAGCAGAGGGTCAGTACAGACGGACTGACAAAATCACACATGAGCAGACGCACATGTACACTTGTATTATCTCTCTCATAGTCTCTTATTTCATGCGAAGGTCATTACGGCTTTTAGCAGACGCTTTTATCCAAAGGTTGCCGGGCGGGAACTCTACCTCCTGAGCCCCCTAAATAGATACACATTAGACCACAGACCCCATTTGATAAGATTTCTGTCCTGAGGAATGCCGTCTGACAATATTTCTGTAGTGAGTTAGCACAGTGCTGATGTCTTGTGAGTGAAATAATCGTGAAGTGAAACACGCACTGGAGACTCCCTGGAACACCCGTAAGCAGTGTTTCTCAATCCTGGTCAATCTAGCCATCTAATCAGGGACTGGTTTACACCTGGAAATGCAATTAACTAGCTGGTAGGATAGAAAGCAGTACTCTGGGCCTCGAGGACCAGGATTGAAGACCGCTGCCCTAAAGGACCCCTGGAATTCCGCAGACCCCATTTTGGAGACCACAGCCTTATTCATCCATCTTGATCCTTTTTTATACATTCATGACCCCAAGAGAAAGGGGATCTTCCATGCACCGAGATCCCTGCCGTTTTTGTATTTGTTGCCGAGTGTTACAGCTCCGCCTAAATTACCTTCAGAGCACACAACAACATGATGGTTATTGAGACTGAAAAGTCAGCAGTAAATATGAAAATTGCATGCAAGTGTGCAGCACCGTAGCAGAGTTTCACAGGGGGGGGGAGCAGTGGTCCCTGTGTAGTACGTCAAAACGCACTCGCATCGAACAGGATTTCCACCGCTTGCAGCAGTGGAGTGTGCATGTGATGTGGCAGAGGAAAAAACAACATGCACACTCCAAAAGACCGTTCTTGTTGTGGTGCCGGGGGTAATGTGGCCCCTTAGTTGACTTTGTCCGAAAAAACAAACGTACTCCCGCACACACACATAGTTATAAAGTCGTAACTTGTACTTAGAAACTGATCTCACACAGACTCGGGCACAGACTCCCTCTCTCTTTGTCCTGTATATTGGTTGGTAGATTGGTTTTGATCTGAGTTGTGAGGGGACATGGGTCCTTGACAGGGCCACTATATCACACAGAAAAACAGCTGTGTGTGTATGAGTGAGACACAGGAGACAGTGAATGCGTGTGTGTCAGCAGGAGGACAATGACCTTTCTCCTACTCTATCATGACAAACGACCTGGCTGTCCCACCGCCCCTCATTCCTGTGGCATGACGCTGCTTAGACTGATGCCCCTCCTACAGATGCACACCCTGCAACACAGAGACACTCTGCACACCGCAACACTGGCATGCATACACGCACGCGCGCACACACACACACACACATACACATATACACATATACATATTCACATTCACACACACTTTCTGGCCATGCACAGACCAGCAGCCCACAAAAGGTCATTCACTGGAAACTGTCGGAGAGGAAAATCCCGACGGGGAAGATGGAGGAGATGAGAGAGGAGTGTGTGTTAAACTGACACACACTGATTCAGAGACCGCCAATGTAACATGTTGTTAGAGAAGATTCGTGTATTGCGCAATAGTCAATCCTGTTGGTGGGGAGACGACGGTGAAGAGGGAAACCCTCTTACCTGAATAGTCGTTACCTGTGTCGTTTGGCTAACTTATAGTGAAGGACAATTTTAACTCATTTTGCTGGGGACCCTCTGGAAGCCCCTCAGAGACCACCAAAAGGTCCTTGATCCCCAGTTTGGGAACCACTGGGATAGAAGGAAGGAAAAAGAGACAGGAGGAAAATGCAGAATAAGAGTTGATGAAGAGGGTAGATTAAAGGTCTAGCACCTCTTAAACTTTAACACCAATAAATCATTACTACGTTGATTTTGAGACATTAGTATAATTACCGTAAACAACAAGGCTATCACAGAGAAGACTGGCAGCCTCTACTCTGCTTTTTACACCGTGAGCCACTGGGTCTGATTTGGAGGGAAATCTACTGGATTGCTTTACGTGTTTATGGGATATGTAGTCAATACCACTGGCATGAGATACAGGCTCCCAATCATCACAAGCACAATCTAATTTATTTATGGTAATCATACCAAGTTCTCACAATAAGTTTGACAACGATAGATTGACACGTAGCAGCTTTAACACGGAAGTAGAAATTAGTTGAGCAGAATGAGAAATAAAAGTAAGCATGAGAACGAAAGCGAAGTAGAACAAATTTAAACGTGACTGGGGGGGGGAAGCGTGATTTATAGACTGGAAGACGAAGCAGGTGAAAGTATGAAAGGATGGACTGAAGGTTTGACGAGGGTGACTGAAAGATATACAATCTCAGTATGCGTGTAAAGAACGAGTGGAATCTGACCCGTACTACATGCCTTCTCACTAACATCGTTCCACATGACTTACTGCCATCTCTCTGTGTGTGTGTGTGTGTTTATTACCCTTCCAACTATCTGTGGATTGCGGAGGTAAACTGAGATAATGATATTTTAAAACTCACAGGTTTCAACATGCCTGCCTGTAAATAGTTCACCATACAAAATGAATTTTTACCTGTTTTGAAAACATAGAAAATATAATGTTTTCACTATTGTCAGAAGCTCTGCTGTTCAGAGTAAAAAGAGCTGTGAGTTTTTACTGCACACACTTTCCCAGGCCACAAGTCGGCCCATATAACAACAATATATTCGATAGAAAAGTAATTTGTCCGTTTCAAACGCATAGATATATCTGTCTCCTAATCTAATGATGGATTATACAAGGCTACATGCATTTTGCTGCCATTGACTGCCTGGATTTCATATCTACCAACAAAAACAAGGGAAAACTTAACTAATTATGTTCAAACTGAAATGAGACTTATCAGGAAAATGTGAGAATTGGCATCTATTGGATGATAATGTTTGTTAGAAATGATGAGGAATACTGTAGGGGTGTGTGTGTGGGGGTATTGTTAAATGAAATAACCGATGCATGATAGTGAAAACAATACTGATATATAAGATCTGTGGTGTAGAAATGGTGGATAGAACCACTGTAATCATAACCGTTATGATAAATGTAACACTCGTATAGCTGATGTTTTCTTTTGTGAAACATAATGTGTAATAATTTTAACAATGCTTGATTTTGTTCTGTGGAGATCGTAGGCAGTCCTACCATAATCTTAGCACACATGATATTTCTGATGTTCTATGGTTAGAACCACTGTAATCCTAACCAATATGATTATTCATTGATGGAAG
>OMOT01026178.1:7012-30860 GCA_900312575.1 Acanthochaenus luetkenii | reverse complement strand
TACCAGTCTTTGGCTCCTCTCAGGGAGCCCGTCGTGGTGGCTTCGGTCGAGGCGAAGCAACAATTAGCCAACATCTCCACATAGCCTCAGCTGTTAAAGTTACATAAACTGGATGGACGTCACGCTAAGACAAGGAAATCAACCGTATTCAAAGCAGGACCACCGAAGGCCGGGACGTGTTGAGAGTGGGCTCAGTCATTTCTCTGTTTTGGTTTTTCTGTCACTCAAAGCAGAGAGACGTGCAGTGGGACTATGGGCTATGATTGGTCAATTTACAACAACGCTGTGCTACTTTGCCCCCCCCCCCCCAAAAGAAAAGGACAACCCACATCGAACCCAACACATAAATGCAGGACCGGATTGTACCACTAGGGGGTCCCTGGGCAAGCATGCACCCATGGGCCCCCAAAATGTATTGAACGTGGATGTGGTACTTTGAAAATTCGGGGCACGTGCCCTGTGTGCCTGGTCGGTAATCAGGCCTTGCATGAACAATTCTTCACTTGGATTTGGTGATGAGGGATTCCCTGCTGTCACGTGACACGTGACTGTGTTGTTCACCTGATTGTGCTAAAATGGAGCTAGAGAAGGACGAGCAGCTCACAGCACGTATTACATGCGCACGCATTCGTGCCAAAGATACTATGAAGAGAGCTAGATGCCGAATTTAGAGGGGGGAATGGTTGGGGAGACTCGGGCAGCGTGGATTGTCTGTTCTGCAGAAATAGTTCTCATTGGCTATTGCTGCTGACCGTTCTCAAAACCTGTCTTTATATCTCACAATACAAAACCATAGCAGATTTTGTGCTGACCAACTGAGTCTGCCTGTCTGACCTGCTAAAACACAACAAGCTTCGGTGACCGAGTTGGTGCCGATATGGGAATGATTTCACAGATCTCAAAAACTTGTCCGGGACAGCTAAATCGGACCTAGAGTTGTTTAGTGTGAAACCCCTTGTGGACCCTCAGGGACCTGGGCACTGGGGTGCACAAAAGGTGTTCAGTTCTCCTCCCACACAGAACAATATTCCACCTTGTTAGTCCTTAAATAAAAGGGAAGAAGTCTCACACTATTTGCTGTGGCATTTATTTACACATCAGTATTTCAGCTACATTGCATCAGGTTGTTCAGTATGTACTTTGTGCGTAAATACACAGTAGATGAAGAGGAGTGTGCGACAATGACATTCACTCCTAATTGTTCAGTGATTTCCAGTTGCTGGGCGTAACTTCCGATTTCTTTTTGAGAACACCTTGTCCATCCTTACAATTCAGCTTTCTTGTGACGCAATTGGTAATTGTCACAATTGTGATAACAATTAACAACAACGTGAATTGGACTGACAAGTAGATCACATATCACTTTGGCAAAAGTTTAACCTACCCAGGCTTTCTTTGCGTTAGTGGGTTAGTGAGTGTCACGAAGGTTGTCTTCAACGCGCCCAGTTAGTACAGGCTTCCCTGTGTCACATTAAAGGGGCGGTGTCTGCAACAATGAACATATATATGGAACAAACCCATAGACTTCGGACACACACTCATCCCGGAAAAAAGTGTGTGTTCTCTAATGAGATGAACTGCCTCTGCGGCAAAGGGCAATGTTTGCATTTCTGTAATTAACCAGCTACTGTGACAGCTACCTCCAAATAAACACATGATATGTAACTGTAAATGTCTCCGTCTGATCAGGGGGCGTGTGCATCTCCCAGTCGGTCAAGATTCCCCGGGAGGCCAAACAGGGAGAGTTTGACAAGGTCATCCGGCGACTCGGAGAAAACCCAAATGCAAGAGTTGTCATACTTTTTGCCAATGAAGACGATATCAGGTGAGGCCACTGAAGATGAGAAATACACGATTGCATTGGACAGCACAGAAACATCGGCGAACACAGCAATTTCAAACCAACTCAGCCAGAGCGTTGCACTGTAATGAATTGTAAAACAAAACTTGTAGTGAAGCTGACCTTGTCCATGGCAACATCTGTTTCCTCAACTTTGTAGGCGGCTACTGCACGCAGCGAAAAAGGCAAATCAGACGGGTCATTTCATTTGGGTGGGCTCCGACAGCTGGGGCTCAAAGATCTCCCCGGTTCTGCACCAGGAGGAGATGGCAGAGGGAGCGGTCACCATCCTGCCCAAGCGCCAATCTATCAGAGGTACATAGAAGCGCATTATGCATTCATGATGACTTTAGGGACTGGTTTCCTGTCTAGGTCTGATAAAAAAAACATTGTATATTTCAGTGGGTTAATCCCATTGGGGTCTTTTCATGTAAGGCAAGACTACATGTGTTTTCTGAAGAATGAAAAAGAAGTGCTTAGCCACTAATGTCAAAAAACATTTATTTTACATTATTTTCTAACAATGTGGCAAAAACTACGTTTGAATATATACAATATGAAACCAATCATAGAACACATCAGAACTCTTCCTCACGTACTGTGCCAATACCGCTGTTTACGCTGACACTGTGCGCCACAATGACGATTCATCCGTTGATCTGTCTAGGCTTTGATCGTTACTTCATCAGCCGCACGCTGGAAAACAACAGGAGGAATATCTGGTTTGCTGAGTTCTGGGAGAACAACTTCAACTGCAAACTCAGCCGTCACGCTTTGAAGAAAGGGTCCGGGCTCAAAAAATGCACAAGTAAGATATTCTCCTCTTGGGAAAAGCTATTTAATGTTGTTTTTTTTCTTCACTTTTGACCCAGTTGAAAACACTCTTTTGATGTCTTGAAGGAGGTGACACATTTGGCTCATGGTGAAAGAGTTCAGACAACATTGCCCACCCACTAAAACCGGAACAGCTATTCAAAATCGCAGTTCACCTCACAGCTCATTGCAGTGCTGCACTTTCCGCTGAGTCTAGAGCGTTTACCCACATGGCTATAACAAGTGAATGGCTTAGCAGGGTTGCATGGTGAAAGGCTTCAGGCTCTGCGCCATACGTCATCCAGCTGTGGGTGGCACAATCTGCCTGGCGGTGGAAAAACACTGCACATTTTAATACCATTTAAACACCAATTAAGTAGTTCAACACACATTTAACAGGATGAAGGTCGCAATTCTCACAGCAGGTCTTTTCTTGAGGTTTTCTCGCAGCAGTCTTCCTTTATCTACTGTCGACCATTTTCTGCTGAATTCGTTTCAAGGTATCTACAAGACATTCTGCTGTGTTTACAACACTCAGTGGTCAAATGTAGAGGTTGTTTCATCTTGATACTGGCAATGATCACAAAATCTCACTTTTGCGCCTTGGTAATTTGTTAGTGTTTTACTTCACATATGAATCAATATTCCATTAATACACTGTACTGCTATTGTCAGAGAAAGCAGTCACATGTCTGCAATAACATCTGTTTATGGGCACCCGCTGCTTTCACCCCGTCAATACGGCATCTCAAAAACACGCTGGTAATTGAACGCAATCTCCTGCTCATCCACTCTTCATCCACATTTTCTCTGATGACGGTTCTGATATTGAATTGGCAACATGCCCATTGTGCATCAATTGGATAAAAATATACATGACAAAATCCACATTTTTGCCAATAAGAAACCCCTGATTTTTTTAATATATAAAAACATTTTCGATCAAAGGTTGAGTTTCTTGAGTTGCTTTATACTATAAGCATTGCTCATCGCATTGAAACGTGGAGCAAAACACTTACGTCCATGTCTGCATCACATACCAATTGAATGTTCATGGAATGCTTTCTTTTCCTATTCTTGAAAATGTGTCCTTGTGCTCTCTGTGTGCTGATGGTCACAGATGATGGCAAAGATGACGTTTGGAAAGCAACGTGATGGAATCTGTCAGTGCCGGTCCAATATATTATTTTGTATTTCTGCTGATTGCCGTTAAGAGCTGCACTAGGCAGCGGGAGACAAGAGGCCGGTGATATACCCACAATGTCCTGGACAGCCTGTCCAGCTGACGCAGTACCTGACACCGGGAATGGAAAGAGTGCATGTTACCTGGAGTAATGCAGGAAGGATTTCGGCTGTGCAATCTGGCTCTGCATATCATTATTCAGGTCTTTGATCGAGGCCCTATCCATGCACAAACGCTGGGCACATTGAGCATCTGTTAAACTCAGCCAAATTCAATTATCTTTTGGCACCACCCTCCATCTCCTGTGATGATCCCCTAGAAACTTGGACGCATAAATGGGAGTAAATAAATCAGTTGCAACTTTGGCAGGGCACATGGCAAGACAAAACACATTTATAATAGGGGCGCAGATAATGCTTGATTACATTTTTTAATCATTTCTGAATACTTAATTAAGCATTTAAAAGTGTTTAACCCAGATAATAACAAACAAATTGTAAACTAAAGCAATCAAAAATCATTACATTTCAACACATACATGATTCATTGATTTATCATTATGTCATTAAATAAAGATGAAATAATGTGCAGACAAACAATGTAGCAAATTAAGTAATCATCAATTAGTTGTTCATTAACCATTACATAATCATTTATAATAATGATTAGCTCACCATTTGTTAATGATGTTATTGTAAAGTGTTACCATTAACTTATTATGTGTTTTATATCTAGTCACATGCTTTTTATGCAACTTGAGCACACGTGTTATATATTGTGTGAACACAATAACATGTCAGGCGCACAAGTTCATACTTTGCCATCACAACATAAATTAAAAAGTCCTAACAGGGCAGCCACTGCCGGCTTCTGTAATATACTGAGGAGGTGACCCATTTGTAATTAGCAGTATGGTTATATTTGCTTCACAAAACCTGTGATGATTAGTATACTTGTCAGCAGTAACGTATCAATTTACAGGTGACAAATGTACCGTTGTTAACCTGAAATTGATCACGACCCTCCATTAAGGACACAAGTAATGTCCAATGAATAGAGCTAAGGAAACAGTTATCATGTTACATTATGTTATATTATTCATTCTCCAATCCACCTGACTTGCGTGTCTTTGGAATGTGGGAGGAAACTAACCACTGAGCCACCATGCTGTGCTGGAGTCACAATATCAAAGGTTATTGAGATTATTGAGATTTACAAGTATTGGTATACTTGTGTGTGAGGAAATGGGAAGGTTGAACTGTATTGGAAAGTATTGAATAGTTTAGGTTAAATTAGTGTTTTGGCAAAAATGTAAAATACATGTACTGGCAATAAAGAGGTAAGCAGGTATGTAACTGCAGGTTAACAATAATTTAATTATGATAATGATGACATTTACAATATTGAGGTTGTGGTTCATATACAGTGAAATTAGACGTGTATAAAAGCAAAGCTGCGAGCAACCCGCCTTAGGATTACAAGTACAGATGGGCAGCCTCAAGTGTTATGCTGTTTGCTAGATTGATGGGTTGTTTGCAGGTCTGTGAAAATCAGACCCAGAGGTCACATAAATGACCACTGCATAGAACTCACAGCAAAATGATGAAACTGAAAATGATCAAATACAGGTCTCTGTTGGTGAGTTTCAACTGATTATGAAATATATAGTCTCCAAAACCACCTAAGTCCTGAAGCAATCAACCATATAATTGGCTACGTTGATCACTACCGTGTAAGACATACACAATCCTTTAACACCGACACACTGTCTCACTATCTACATGTAAATGTTCATCTACATGACATGGTTTTGCTCTCTGTAAATGTAAAACCCTTGGAGCAAGGCTTGAATTCATGACTCTTAAAATAGTTGGCATTGAATAACATGGTATGGAATCATCCCTACAAGTATCAGACAGTACAGTGGCTGTTTTGGTTTCTGCCCTTTCCTATGCTCATTATAGCAATTTGTATTATTATTTACAGTGTTAGTGTTAACTTTTATTATGTGCCGCATGGCAAAGTGTGATACTCATGGTGCCTCTCCATTGGTGGAGAGCTTTGCCTTGTCTTCGAGGCCGCTGTGCGAGTACCACATGGGGTATGGCTGAAGAATAATCAATGTCCTGAGAGGGTTAGGATGCTCAGCGTGATCAAAGCATAAGGAGAGTGTGAGCGACTGGGAGAAAAGAGAGCGGTGTCTTTTATCTGTGAATCACACACTACTCTGGATTCATATACATATACATTTGTTGATATTTCATATCTTATATGTACATACTTGCACTACTCCGGATATACATATGTTGACATGATATATTTTTTACAATATTTACATTCTTGCACTACTCCGGACTCATATATAAACATACATTGTCGATATTTGTGGTACATTTGATTCCTCTTTAATTATATTTATATTACTATATTATACTTTTTATCTTAGATGTGTCTATGTGAGCAACTATACCAAGACAATTTCCTTGTATGTGCAAATACATTTGGCCAATAAAACGAATTCTGATTCTGAATGAAGGCGATGTAAAACTGATATTGAGTAACGTGGAGAGGGGAAGTAAGGTAGAGCAGGGTTCCATCTCATAGGTTCATATTTCTCTGCAGCACAGCAATGTAGACAAAGCGATCGTGTCCTTTTTATTTGTTGTATGATGAGATGAGCTACAGTATGTGTCCAAACCCCAAAGTATGCCATCCAAATAATTCGTTTGATGCTTCAGGATGAGTTTGTTGTTCAAAATGAACAACTTTGTTCTGGCAGTAAGGGCAGAAGACTTACGGATATGCTACATGGCTTATTCTTAAGACATAGCTTTTGTACTGTCAACAATGTATACTTGATGATCCTCAAGAGATTCTTCCTACTTCCAAGAGACCCTTCATAATATTCAGCCAATTATTAGGAATCCGGTGACACATAATGTTACAGTTACTGATTTTTGAATATGTACTGTAAAACCACCTTCAAGAAATGTAAGCCATCCCATAACTACTCAACATGCTGGTACCTGGCTGTGTCATGCTGTGTTGTCACCCACGTAAAATGCAGGTTGAAGGCAGAATAACAAAGACTAGCACAGTTAAGGAATGTGCTTTGGAGATCGTAGTCAGTTGAAGCATGAATCTCTCCTTCCACAGCTGCTTTATCTTCATCAATAATTGTTTTCTCTCAGTATTGATATTGCATATATTTGAGCATTCCAAAAATAAGATTCTGAAACCCATGTCATTATTTGATCTGTGATTGTTTTTAAATTAAAAAAAGCCAGCAAAAAAGAAATAGCCAGCAAGACTAGCAAACTAGCATGACAACAACCAGGCAAACACAAGCCAATAATACTGTAGCTGGATGGATTTTATTTGTAAAAATGTTTTGGCTAATGTTAACTACGTCACTACCATGGGTAAATGTAGCATTTTGTATTACAGTCAGTTAACTTAATGTTACCTCCACATGCTTGTGTAGCTTTCATGCAAATGCAATTTATGACGAGTTTCTGATGCAATGCCTATGGACAGCCTGAAAAAGTACTGTGTAATAGATGTGATTTGAAATGTATAATATTTCAGTTAAAGGATACCTAAAGCTGCAATATGCAACTTTTCGCCTTGATGCAGCGAAGTGTTTTGCTAGTCAATATGAGCTGTCTGCCTTGAAACGGTATCAGAAGCGGTGGTAAGCAGACAGTGAACACACACAATGAAATAAATAGATAGATTATGAAATACATAAATATGTGAATACATAGATACGTAAATTTTAAAAAGCAAAGCTTGACATTCCCTCATGATTTTGAGTGGGTGTTGTCTGCCGCACGTTTAGCTGTTGTACTTTCTTATCTTACTGCCTTTGGCCATTGTTGTTTCTATGGTTTCCCTGCGCTGTGGCCGCAAGCCTCAACCTAGCTCACCGCTGGCTGTGCCTACAGCAAATGGTAATACACCCGAGCCAATTTCAGACATATGTACGCCCAGGGTCACAGACGTTATAAATTGCAACTTTAAATAAGAAATAAAATGACTGACTTCAAAGTAGAACATAAAAAAGATACTCAATTACAGCTATGAACATAAATGTTATATTTAAATCAAGTAAAATAAATAAAAATGAAGGATGAGCAGTTTTGTCTTTCCAATGATACCAAATATATATCGATTTTACCAATTGTGGGACTAATTCAAAACAAAAATACATTCCAAATCAGGAGATATAAAATCATTTTTTTTATATGAATTGATTTTTCCTTGGCAGCCATGTAGGACTATATAGGATAGTGGCTGGCTATAAAGGTATAAGTGCGTAGCCAATCACAAGCAGAAAAAAGGTCAAATGGGTCTGAGCCAACATACTCTGTCACAAAGTGCCTTGTGTGACACCTCAGAGTGGGAGACACCCTCACTTTGCTGCTGCTATGCTTAATCTGAATGGATTTATCTGACAGCCACAAAAAAAAGAAGCCTGGGAATGTGTGGGAGTGTGCCAACATGCCAATGAGAAGAGGAAGAGAGAGAGAGAGAGAGAGAGACAGAGAGGAAAGGGAGGGATGTTCTTATGGAGAAGAGACAATACAAAGTTGGTGTGTGTGGGCTGCCAAGCCTGCAAGAGAACTATCACTCTCACAACCAATCTGGCTGTCCCGTGGCATAGGCATGTCGTCCAATCGGTGACAATCGCTGTCCAATCAAGGCCCCGTGGGCCTTTATTACAGGGCTGTAACCTCCACCATGAATTCATACATTTCAAAAGAGATAATCGGGGACATTAAAACGCGTTTAGTCTGCAGTGAGGAGCTGGAGATGAGTTAAAATCTGTGGTGACATGTTTTGATATGGAGTGCTAAAATGTCCAACATGTTGAGAAGAAGCCGATAAACAGGTAAAGATGACCCCGTGCTGCTCAAACAGCAGTCGTGATAGCCAACAGTCAAAGAGTGTGAGGAAGCTGGGTGTAATCCGGATCAACCAATGTCACACCGCGTTATTGTAGTTATTTAAAGTGGTTACGCAGAACAGTTGGCAAAGAGACGATGTTGACCAGCAGATGAAGCAGAACATGCTAGTGTAAACAGATCTGGAGATATAGATTGTGTTGATGCTATAATGACAGTTAGACAGTTCATTATTTGCGTACATGAATTGCTGTCTCTCTGTGATAGAAAGAGTTTAATCTATAATGGCATCAGTGGGTCTGAGGCTGCTACACTGACAGTGAGTGGAAGACTTTGTGGAATATTTGTTTGAACTTTTATATGCAAATTAAGGTTATTTGCTCAAGGCACCGGGCTGGAAAATATGTCTGTATTCCCACAAAGACACCCTGGGTCCTGTCAGTGTCCACAAAGAAACTGCCAATGGAGCAGCTCCATAAAGTGCCTCAGGTAAGATCATAGATAACGGTAATGATACACTTGGCTTTTGTTGTGTTTTTTGTCGATGGAGCGACGCTCCCGGCAACAGACAACAAAGGGTCACACCGAGTCAAAAATGTCTTTTGATGTTTGCTGGTGACAAACTGTTACAATGTGATTAAATACTTGGGCACCGGTGGACAAAAGTTGTTCATGTGAAGAAAAAAAAAGTACAATAGCTCTTTACTTCAGCGGGTGTTTTCACAGCCGATGGCCATTATTCCAGGCCACGCCCCTCCCCTGCCCCACTGTGCACTTATTAACATGCAAAGCTTAATTGAACTCCATTCAGCAGGTATAGAAATATATGAAGCCCTATCGTTAGCTCATTCCTGGTAATTACTCTATTGTTAATCTAAATTGAACACACACATGCTATTTCTTTTTTTAATATCTCTCTTCCACATACAGTACGGTTACATGGCTTTAAGAACAGGGGCTCCTGAGGAGAGGACCAGACGTTAGGATTGGCATGTTGTATCTCCTTCCCAGTCCCTACCTCCTCGTAGCAATTAACAGCTACAAAAACCCACGGAACAACCTGGGCCAGGATTAATAAAGACCTATCATAAATGATTACATTCAGCCTATGAGCGGATTAGCCCTGTCTCCTGAATGGATGTCTTCATTTACTGCTTCCCTGATTCCTCACACCTCTGACAACATCCCAGCAGAAAGCTCTGAACTCATAAACGGCAGCACACACTGTGTCACGCAGGTCAGGATTACGTCATATCATTTTTATTTTTATTTTTATCCCAGTTTGCGAATGAAAAACAGCATGACATAGGTAAGGCCTAATGTTTACAGAACATCTCAGAGGGGAATCCATGTATTCCTGGAAAGACAAGAAAGAGTTTAGGTTTTTAACTGATTATATTTATCGGTGGAGAAAACCTTGCACTCCAGATATTGGAATTTATTTGCTCCCATTCAGCGCAGGAAGGGTAACACTCACCGAGGAGCAATGCAGTTTCTTCTATGCCTTTTGGACTGGCGCCACACCCTCCATTTGAAAGGCTCAGCTCATTATATGTGGCTTGCACAGAATTGTCCTGTCCAAACTTGAGCCGCTTTACAAAGATCGGAGTCACACTACTTGAAAAGTGTTGGCAAGATAATAAGCTTTTGCTACTGTGGGGCAACAGTAACAGTACATTCTAGTTGTGCTCATGCTAAATAATTGTTACTTTGATATTTCACGTATATCTACAGAAGCTTATTGCTGCCTAGTAAAAAATAAAAAAAAAATTGACCAATTTTGTAAACATTTGTATAATAATTTGCGTATTCTTTTGGTGTCAGCAAAACAAAACAAAAGTTTATAGTTATAGTCTGTGAGGTAGTTACTGAGTCTGGGGTAGTCATAGTGGGGTAGTTGGTGGGTGCTGGGCAGTTATAATGAGTGGGGTCGATATAGAGGAGTAAAATAATAATTGCACTGTCCACAACAAACAACATTTAATTCAAAAGCTTTATTGCTTTTTGGTGGAGGGAAGAGGTAGAGGTTAGAGGTAGCAGCAGTATCCAATACACAGTCCAATATAATCGTCGAGGTCTGGAAACAGGGCTCGGGACACGTAGACGGATTCTCAGACAGTCCAGGATTGGGCGAGGCGGAGGGTAGTCAGGCAGACGAAGGTCAGACACGGAGCGGGATCTCAGATGGTCAAGGGCAATTTTTTTTACGTATTATTTTGGTGCCACCAAAATAAAAAACATAATAAAAAGAATACGTTAAAAAACTATTGTAACGCATTATTTTGGTACTAAAATAATACATTACAATCAAAAAAATTCCCCCTGTATAAATCTATAAATAGTAACACTGTGCTACATTTAGTAACACAAAAATCTAATAAAAACGTAAAAATACATTTAAAAAGGGGGATTGTTTCACGGATAATTTCGGTGTAACCTTTTTTTTTGCGTATTATTTTGGTGCCACACACACACAAAAATTAGCTTTGTCCCATGAAAAGAACGCTTTATGCCTCAGGCCACTCACTAAAACGACCCACAGTTTATTACCGGTAATTACCTTTCTTTTTTTTACACCAAAAGAATACGTACAATGTTAGTTTTTTAACTTGGCAAGAAATAAGCTTCCGTACATATCAGTTGTTACCATGACGTGCAAAAAAACTGCTGCTTTTTCATCAGTCTGCTTCAAACCAAAGGAACAGTAGGAACAGTCACATTTTCCACAAGGACAGGGACAAGCTCACAGGTAGATAGTTCTCTCAAACAAACCACTCAAACCTTAAAACAAATACATGTGTCTTGATTGCATGATGTGGCTGATGGAATTACAAATATTTTCCCTGATTGAGTATTTCAAATGCACTTTTTAAATGATTTTCAATCTCTCTGTAGAGATTGCTTGGCTGCATGGATACCAACGTCTGACTTAACCCAGCACTTGACGAGGTTAACAATGAGACAAATACGTTTGCCCACAGAGGGATTTAATTTCACTGATTTAAATGTCTCCAATTGATAATAAGATAGAATAAACAATAAAAAAAATCTCTGTATAAGTAATAATATGTGCATGTGATGTGTCTAATTGAAGTTTGTCTGTGTACCTTACAGATCAGGAGCGGATAGGAAAAGACTCATCATATGAACAGGAAGGAAAGGTACAATTTGTTATTGATGCGGTCTATGCAATGGCCCATGCCCTGCACAATATGCACCAGGAGCTCTGCCCCGGGAAGGTGGGCCTCTGCTCCAACATGGATCCCATCAATGGCACTCTTCTGCTCAAGCACATTCGCCACCTCAACTTTGCAGGTCAGTCAAGTTCACTAATATTGGAATTCATGTTTGTTTATCTCGCCTCAAGATAATGTTTTTTGTTCGATAACACAATATAAACACTGTGAAGATATGCAGTGGAGACGTGTAATGATTTATGCACTTTAGGGGTACCGCGGGCTCTCCACATGGAGAGAAGCCAAAGACCGGGCCAAAAATGACTCCTCACGGTAGCTACTGGCTACTTGACTAGTATTTACGGAATTGACTGGAGCTTTTTCGGCTACAAGTGAGCGACTGTTTTCAGCTCATTGTAAGTGTGTTGCGGAAATAAACTATAGTCAGTTCATGTCCTTACTCAAATTTCTTATCTAGAAATTAAAGCGTAATCAGCACAATGCCACTCTAGAATCATGTATCTTGCTCCCGGAACTTGTGTTCGCCTTAGAGCTCCGTAGTATTGTGCGCATCTTCCTATTTTTAAGTGAGACACTTATAGTGGCTGTCAGGCTTGAAATTACTGTGGAGAGACATTCAAGGGGAGCTGTGTGTCATAAGAGAACGAGAGAGCGAGTTAATTTGGTTATGTCTTTTTATCTGTAGGGGTGGGGGTGCAATGTGGATGTCACGCATTTCAAGATTCACCCTCTGAGACTAAAATAATGTATAGACCCATAGCAGGTTGCCTTGCGTCGTCTTAATTTGTGTCATTTGTGTGATGTTGTCATCAGCTCAGCCAAGATGCTGGGAATTATTTGAAAATGTGAATGTACAATTGATATTCTGGAAAGGAGCATCGCGCTAGTTCAGGCAGAACACGCCATCAGCTGATTGGCCAACAGCTGTCCCATCCAAACACACATCTTACAATCACCAGTCACATGCAAACAAGTCAATGGTCTGTATAATCTGTCAGCTCACACACATGCCACTGCTGCTGTCTGTTGCTATAAATAGTCCAAACTGTTTGTCTCTATGTATCCTGACATAAGTAAGTTATGCACCAATAAACACACAAAGCATTTATTTTCCTCTTGTAAACAAACAGCATTTGACATATATGTAAAAGTAGGCCAACTATTTGTTGTTGTTTGGATACTCAAATACAAAACCCGGATACAGCTTGAAATAACAACACAAATCCACCTCTATCCAAACCCGCTGTGGTCGGGCAAATAAAGTTCGCTCATACAGGTGCATATGGTACGTTTTCACATGGGCATCATTGGAGTGAGGGATTGTGCTGCTTCCTAATATGGTCACCTGATAGATGATTGACAAGTGATCTCCTTGAAACATACACACACATTTATATTACCGACGTACCGCCTCTGGAAACTCACGTGGCGCCACCAGAACGCATTCTCTTCGCTCTCTGCCGGATCTCCGCGAGATTTGAGCAAGGAGCGCCACAATTCGTTTGTGGGGGTTTGATTCACTCCCCGCTGAATGTTCAGCATGCTGCTTGGATTCATATGGGGGAGCACCTTAGAGAGCAGAGCCTGTGCTGCCCAATACAACCGTGTAACCATTTGTACAGTAAGGTTTTAACTTCACGAGGGGAGTGTTCCCGGGCCGAAGTTGATGAGTGCCTGAATTTATTGTTGCTGGCATTATACAGTAGGATATTTATATCTATTAAAAGAGTAAAAGCACAGGTGGTTGCTGGGTCTGTCGGTCAGCTGTGGTCGCACGCTTAGGCTATAGTTAGTGTCATCAGATAAATAAGCCACTTGGCCAATCTGGCCCAGGCCCTCATTTCATAGGCAAGTTCCACTGTTTCATATTTGTTACCGAGGAAATGGTACGTAATTGCAGCACGCATGTTTTGGGGGGGGTTATGTATTCCCTGACTCAAGTCTAATGCATGTGCAGCAGCGAACCATAAAAGCAGATCTATTCCGCCAAAACCAAAACGTATTGCTATGTCATAACCATTTATAAACGTATTAATATCGATGCGTGAGTTGTCCCGACTGAACTCTGGTTGCATACACAATGAGGCACATCTGATAAAGGTCAAATGTCAAAAAGCACCTGCTGTAATTAGAAACTCACAGTGAGTTGGCGGTGTCCCCCCCGGAAGGCTCACAATCCATTTATTTATAACATCTCAGTGGACTGTCAGGGTCTCTACAGGCGACACAGTGAGCTAGCTGGTGACAGATATCCCTTTTTAAAGGATGACAAGTAATATGACAAATATATTTGGTTGGCTGGGATATTATATCTGGTAATATCTGCGTGTTTTCTGAAGAGCCTACACATTGTATGACTCCAATCATATATTTGTTTGGTAGCTATATACCCGTTCCTTCGCTCTAAATCAGCCCGAGCTGCAGCCTACAAAGCAGAATCAAATGGCTTCAATCCGTCCTCATGCCCTGTTTGACACCCTGCGGTGCTTCCTGCTTTCCTGTGCCCACCTCTGCGTTTGACGCATCCAAGAGTAGTTTCAGACTTCAGTAGGACACAATTGAATGAAGCTTCCCATCAGTATTCCATTGTCTCCAGCTATCACATCAGAGAAAGTGTTTTTGCTCTGCTGCAGACAAAAAGCAGTGGCCTTTCCACCGCCGTTCTCACCAGACACTGCAGTCATGAGCGCGGAACAAAGGCAAGCGCTCAGGGTTTTTCATTTCTCCGCTCCTATCTCTCCTCTCAAGGATGTGCAAAGCCGCCATTGCTTCCAGTTGAAATACTTTCCGCTTAATGCGAAATGTCTGACTTTCTTTAATTGGCACGACACCCACTCCTACGACCCGTTGTTCATAAAATCGGAACGTCTGCATCGGGACAAGACAGGCATAAGGACAGTCTTGTATAACGTCTACCTCATACTCTATTATAGTATCTATTATTGTCACATTAAGAAACCATCTTTAGGCTGGCGTACACATACTGGCACTGAACTGGCACTAAAAACCGGGAGCACATTACACCGATCCTTGCGTCACTTCACTGGTATCTGTGAGTTTTAGAATTGATGTTAAGATTCTTTTGATTACGTTTAAAGCACAGATGGGTCTGGCTCCTAGTTACATCTCAGACCTTCTAACCCCATATGTGCTGGTCCGCTCCCTGAGATGTTACTTTTCTGGTCGTTCCAAGGTCTATGCCGAAGACTAACGGTGATCGAGCCGTTGCCTCTAAACTTTGGAGTGACCTACCTGAGGAGATTAGGTCTCATCCTCTCATCTCAAACTCTGTTTAAGAAAGGTGCTATATAATAACGTTTATAATAAAACTAATATTAATAATATTATACTGTTGATTCGTGACTATAAATAAGCATCATAAACATTTCTCCTCATTCTTTCCTTTGCACTAGTATGCATAGCCCTATACTTCCAAACACATTATGCAGTTATTAGCATAAACCCTTTATGGGGTTGATGGACGTACTCTAAAGAGCATGCCACTTGTTCCAGTTTAAGCCCATGGGATAGTGGTAGAGGCGGTGGGGTGGATCTGTGGTGAATTCTGTATGACTCGCCTGCACACAGGTCATTAAGCGTTAATGACCGATGTAGAGGGCAGCAAGCTGCGCTGCCATCCACCGAGGTGTCCTGCTTGTGCATCCATGCAGAACAAGCACCTGTTGGATTCATAATCATGCTGCGGTAATTATTAAGGCTCATGAGGCAATACCACAATAATGACCTATTACATGTAATTAGAGGAAATCCATTAACCCCAACGTTCCGGGAGAGCACACGACGCCATGTTGCAGTGTGTAGTAGCACATGTGTGTACCACAGGCCACTCTTGTGTGATTGCTCTCACATTAGTGTGCAGCACAGGACTGCAGTCAGTGGCAGAGCCCTCTGTGGAACTCATTAGGCCCCTGACTAGTAAAAGGCCTGTTTAGACAAGCAGTTTGTGCCTCATGACAGGCCTAATTCCTCATGTGCAACTCAAACCTTGGCCATACTGCCTCCACATGCATCAGTCTCCGCTCTAAATGAAGAGAACACAATGAAGACACTGCCTCGGGAGGAATGACGGAGGTCCGGGCTAATATTTCTCCATACTCCCAAAATATACGACTTCATTCGCCAAACAAGAAGCAAAAATGGTCTTTTACATTTGTCTTACTATTATTCTCACCACTGGAAAGCATTTGGCATCGCACTGCCGTCCATCTGCACAAGCTGCTAGAGATGGAAAACAGACAACAGACATTTATATAGATTAAGATGTTGCAGATTATTACTTTAAAGTGATATTAAAAGGAGCATCGAGTACATTTTATTGAATTTCAGTTTTTACAATAGCTGTATTTTTAGGACCCTGCTTTTATAAGTAGCATGATTTACAGTAGCTCACAGCCAGGGTAAGAGAGCTGTCATTCTCTGGACAGGCCTTAATTTGAGCAGCAAGCGTGACCAAAAGACCCCTTAAGCTGTTAAATATAATCATATCAACAGTGTTATGCTGGTAGCGTTGCTGCATTAGTCTCTCAGAAGCACCAGTATGGCATTCATGATCCATTTCCCTCTTTTGGTGACAGCGTGACGTCCATGTGAGCACTTAAAGGCTCTAATACACAACCCCAACTGTGACGGTGTAAGGCGGACGGCTTCACAGCTCTTTTAACAGAAAAAAAAAAGAGAAGAAGAAGCTTGGCACGATTAAAGTCTGACAGAAAATATGACAGCTCACCAATAGTGCCGCTGCGCTCAATATGTTTATATAAACATAATGCCTCTCTGCTTCATAAAGTGACTGTAATCCCCTCCACGATCAATAACTGCTTTGTGATGTGGGCGGGCATTGTCACAGAGGTGCGGCTGACTCAAATGGTAATGCCTTAATCCAGCAGGGCTGACTCATCGAGATGTGGATTAGGGTGCTGCATCCGCCAGCGCCTAAACAAGGGGCAAGAAACAATACTCATCAGCAGGAATTGGACACGTTTCCCCCCCTTGTTCTTAACTGGGATGCCCATTGTGGTTTGGGGGACTTAATAATAAGGCAGGCAAGACAATAAAAATACGATAAAACAAAAAAAGTGCTCATAGTTTTGATCAGTGTATGAAGGTATACGTTTATGAAACTTGATGTTGACACAGAGTTCCCCTGTACTCCTGAGGAGAACATGTGACACGTCATTAGAGCCATGTCTCAAAACAGCAGGTTCGTGTTCTATTGTCTTTGGTGAGGGGGGGTTAACGCAGAGGACAAGAGTTCAACAGGGTGACAGCTACATGAAAGAAGCTGTTCCTGAGCCTGTTAGTGCTCCTGCAGCGCCTCCCGGATGGCAAAAAGTCTGTGGATTGGGTGAGAGGCGTCCTTTATGATGCCTCTCGCCCTCCGCAGGCATCGCAGGCGCTGGAGGTCCTCAATGGAGGGGAGCTGGGTACCGGTAATACGCTGGGCAGTCTTTACCACCCGTTGCAGGGCCTTCCGGTCAGAGACAGTGCAGTGCAGGTGAAGAGGGAGTAGAGGAGAGGGCTCAGCACACAGCCCTGCGGTACACCAGTGTTCAGTGTCAGAGTGGAGGAGGTGTGGTTGTCTAACCTGACAGACAGGTCTGTTGGTCAGAAAATCTAGGATCCAGTTACAGAGTGAGGTGCTGATACTAAGGGGTCATGGAGTTTGGTGACTAGTTTAGAAGGGATGATGGTGTTGAATGCTGAACTTAAGTCATGAACCGTATCCTTACATAGGTGTTGCTATTGCTATCCAGGCGAGTCAAAGCTCAGTGTAGTGCAGTGACAATGGCATCCTCTGTTGACCTTTATGTGTGGTGACATTGTAATCACATCTATTGATGTACATTGCATTGCGCTGTTATCCAAAGTGACTTACATACTATCATATCTCAACTCAACTCAAACTTTATTTATAGAGCACATTTAAAACAACCGACGGTCGACCAAAGTGCTGTACAGGTAGTAAAAAGAAGAAAAAAACTACACGTAATACAAAACAGTACACATGAAAATACAACACATGGGTGTCTAGCTCAACCTGAATTGAAAGACAGGGAGAAAAGGTGATATGCACATACAACATCATCATGTACATAAACTGTACATCATCATAATATACTACATCATATACATACTATACACAAACACATGTCTTTGGACCGTGGGAGGAAACCGACACACACACATGCAAACTCAGGACCTTCCCGCTGTGAGGCGACAGTGCTAACCACTGAGCCACCATGCTGATGTAGTCCAAATCAGAACCAGTATACAGATCAATGTCCGTGTGGGAGTCCTAGATGGCCTGGGTAGGAACTAACATGAACAATTAACGTCCAAAGAGCCCTGCAAGGCACTAAACCTCCAACCGCTCAGTACAAGGCTGGTTGTTCCGGGCAGCTCTTAGGTCTGCAAATGTGCACTATATATGTGTGTGTATGGTCTCTCTAGGAAACATCTCCCTCATGCAGCCAATGGTAATCAAGGAAGTGACAACTTACCACATTTGTGACATTTTGGTTTCTAATGTGTAAATAGCGAACTGAATGTGCAGTAAATAATGTGATTATTCTCTCACGTAGGCATAGCTGGCAACCCAGTGCTCTTCAACGAAAACGGAGATGCCCCTGGCCGCTATGAGATCTACCAGTACCAGGTCCGAAACCAATCGTCCGAATACAAAATCATAGGCCACTGGACAGATCAACTCCATCTTAATGTAAGATTCCATACCCACACAAATCCTACACAAAAGGGTCGCCGTTTTCATGTTCGTTCATATTCCCTACAAATATGATATTTGTTCTGTGCCATGCTGTTTTTCTCCAGTTCTGCAGCTGTGTTTGCTCAGTCATTCCTCCCAAACCATGTGATACTGCTTAGTGCCGTCTTCAAAGGTGTAAATATCCAGAGGGCGCTATAAATGATTAACAGGGCGGATTGTGATGAAAAGAAAGCCGTAAGAGCTTAAGGACAGATATATGTAATGTAATCACTCCAAACAGCATCACTGACTTTCCAAAGACAATGTTTTCGGCAGGGGTTGAAATAAAGTAATGCTACAATAACAATAAATTACATGAAGGAACCAAACAAATTATGTTTTGACAAAATGAAGTGGAGGCCTTGGGCAAGAAAAAGAGAATACAATCGAACACATCAAGCATCTTTGTCTTTTTTTAACCTCTTTCAACAATGTGTGTTACAACAACAAAAAATAAGAAAGAAAAAGGTTTTGTTTGAGTTAGGCTCCTGCCTGCACCTAGTGTGGTATGTGCCAGTCCCCACTCTTAAGCCGGTTTGATTTAATTAGTATTCTTTGAGCGCTTAATTAAATGCACATTTAGAATTTGCCAGCTTTGAGTTGAACGACCACAATTTAATGAAAACCAGTAATGACGTAACATTAAAGAGGCCCTTTTTATCATCAAAAGCATACCTAAAGGGGAGAAATAATCCTCAAACAGAATTCATCTTTTCTTTTCATGATCTTGGGCAGGTGAGTATAGATTTCTGAACACAAACAAGTACCAAAGAGAAAATGTGGAATATTGAAGTGTCCCTACAGAACAAGCAGTGCATTGCCCCTTCAGATAATTTGACCTCCATTTGGAAATGTTTCTAAAAGGAAAGGAAAGTTTAATTTCACCCCCGATCTGCCCTCTCTGACTCCCCACTCAAACAAATGAATACAATCAAAGGGTAGCAGGCCGGCAAATGGATTACGTAGACCATCCTTCAACCCAGGTGCAATGCTCCATAACACCAACACTGTGACCAACACTGAAGAGTCCATGAGCCCCAGGGGTGCTGGTGTGTTGCTGACCCTGAACTCTGACCCCCTGTGGAGGGGGGCAAGCAAAAAAGACGAATTCCTCCTTTGGGGATCAAAGTATCACTACCTGTACATGCCAATCTCTTTTTGTCTGTTGGTTTACGTGTCTGTGCTCGTCTCTCTCCGTCTATCCTTGTCTGTCTCTGTCTCTGTCTCTCTGTCTCTCACTCCCAGGTCCATTCGATGCAGTGGCCAGGCGGTGACCATCAGGTACCATCGTCAATCTGCAGCCAGCCCTGTCAACCTGGCGAGCGCAAGAAGATAGTGAAGGGTATGCCTTGCTGTTGGCACTGTGAGCGCTGTGATGGCTACCAGTACCAGGTAGACACCTACACCTGTAAGATGTGTCGCTTTGATTTGCGGCCCAATGAGAATCACACGGGCTGCGTTCCAATCCCCGTTGTCAAGCTGGAATGGAGCTCTCCGTGGGCCGTCATCCCAGTCCTCATCGCAGTGGTTGGCATCACGGCCACCCTGTTCGTGGTGGTCACGTTCATCCGCTACAATGACACTCCAATAGTCAAAGCATCGGGCCGAGAGCTGAGTTATGTGTTGCTAACTGGCATCTTCCTCTGTTACGCCACGACCTTCCTAATGATCTCTGCCCCTGATGTAGGAATCTGCTCCCTCCGAAGGATCTTCTTGGGTCTGGGCATGAGCATCAGCTACGCTGCCCTGCTCACCAAAACCAACCGCATCTACCGCATCTTTGAGCAGGGTAGCATGTCCGTGAGCGCGCCCAGGTTGATTTCCCCGGCCTCCCAGCTAGTCATCACGTTTACCCTAGCTTCAGTGCAGCTGCTCGGCGTGTGCATCTGGTTTGGCGTGGACCCCTCCCAGGCCATCATTGACTATGAGGACCAGAGGACATCGAACCCAGTGATGGCCTGTGGTGTGCTGAAGTGTGACATCTCTGACCTGTCTCTGATCTGCCTGCTGGGGTACAGCATGCTGCTCATGGTCACCTGTACAGTCTACGCCATTAAAACCAGAGGGGTGCCGGAGACCTTCAACGAGGCCAAGCCCATCGGTTTCACCATGTACACCACCTGCATTATTTGGCTAGCGTTCATCCCAATCTTCTTTGGCACCTCACAGTCGACAGAAAAGGTGAGCTTACAGCGGTTACTGGAGTGCTATAGCGATGTGCGTTCTTTATCTTGATCTATCGATGCATTGTCTTTTTACTCTACACATCGTCACCGCCACACGTCCTTTTCTTTCATACTATATCTCTTCACTTGCTCGTGTTTATGTTCTTTTCTCTTGGTTTTCTTATCGGGTTCTTTCGTGAGGATTTTTGGAACCCATTTTTTTTATCATTGCAGTGCTGTGACACTGGACAGCTGGACTGAAATGCAACCAAAATATATTATATAGCTACAATGCTGAAGTTTGTACCTCAGTCTATACATGACACTATTTTCATTTTCTTATCACATAGTTGTAATCTTCTTGATTTTATGACAAGTGGAATTACAAATGTAGTTTACACAACTCTGACTTACAATGATGGGGAGACAATTAAAAAAGTAATGTCATGTGGAAACTTAACATAAAAACAGACAATGTGTGAGCGTGTTCTCTAATATTTCTGCAGGCACTTGGTTAAGGCGGCACGCAAGCCTGTGACTTACATATATGTGACGGCTGTATGCCACAGTGCATTAGAGACCCGTGAGCCGTTTACACAAACACAAGCTCACACCCGTATTCCCACGTCAAATCGATGTGTCTGGCCTCGTGAACCACGGTCCTGGATCACATCCAGTGGGAACACTGGGAGGCTACAGGTCAAGAGGGATCCAAAGGGGACATGGACATGGGGGCTGGGCTTGGAACACACACATGCAGAGGAGAGAGTCTGGGTACAAAGCCACGGGGCACAACAATGGAACAGTAGAAATGTGTAGATCCAGTCGAGGGAAAGGCCTCATACTGGCATGGACACTATCAGTGGTGCCAGAATGGGTCTGACAGATGCAACAAATTCATATTTTTCCTCCTCCCCTTTGGGATTAACGAAAACAATGCATCAAAATGTTGGCCTAGAAGACTGGCTTTGATCGGTTCCTTTGTGACAGACATTCTTGAGAGACCAAGCTTGTGTATTGTGTCACAAAATTATTTCTCTAGTCTACGGCAACTGACTGTAACCAACTGAATGTCATCAATGATGCAGAACGTGACCAGCAGTGTAAAGCACTTAATCTAGGCTATACAGACAATTTAGCAGATGCAACAAACACCGTGTTTCATGCGCCATTGTCAATATAAGGCTTCAGTCTTTATTTCCCCGTACTGTGCGTGTTGTGTTAACACCAGAAACGTCCCACACTTCAGTGAATCGATGGCTGATTTGAATATTATAATTTATATAATATATAATATTGGCCTTCTCTTACAATCCCCCCAAAATCCATCGGCCTTTCACATGTTGACGCTCTAAAACTGAGCAAGAATGTCCACATCTAGAGACTACATTTGGGAAATATAGTGTCAATTATTATCACTATATGTCCTTAATCACACACTCACACACATGCACATGCAGTTAATAGTTGCAGCTGTCATCTATGAACCTATAGCAAGTATTATTATTTTTTAAAGAAGGTTAAACAGTGAAATTAATTACTGTCACTTGTCAACAGCAGCCATGGATATCTCCTGCCACTGAAGATGAAAGAGAATTATACAATCGTTTTAGCATCTGCTTTTTTGGAGGATGAAGTAATCCATTAGCTTGCATTGCTTTGAATAGTAAAATAGAAAGAAAAAATACAACTTTGAAGGATAAGTAAAGCCCTACTGTTGTTTCGTCTCACAGTCCCTGAAACAAATTCAATTTGAAAACCTTGAAAAACCTCTAATTGAGGCTTAGAACAAGACACACCGTTTCTTGCTTCAAATTGTATTATTATTTTTTTCAATCATGAACTATTATTTCCTGTTGAAAACTGCACACACAATGGCTGGCAGGCCCACTTTAAAAAACGTCCACCATCGCCCCGAGCTTGGCACGGTACAGTAAGACATCAAATGGAGGAGGAAATGGGAATTTCACTTTTTCTTCTTCGTTCGTCTTCAGCTGTAGAGACTAATCACATTTAACACGACTTAGACATAACCACAGGGGTCTTCAGGTGTAGTGTTGGAAAATAATTCACTTAAACTCACATGGCGATATAGTTTAGTCATGTCAGACCATTCAGCAATAAGTTACGTAATTTGTTTTAAATAAGGGAGATTCTCTGAGCTGTTACATAAGCCATGTTCTTATATAAGGAATTAACATGTCAAAGCAAACACACCTCATAATCATCGTACTGTAAATGACAGGCACCACAAAGCCTCGCAGCCCACGTTGACACGTCTTTCAGAGCAATTAAATGCTCCACTTCCTCCGGGTCTTGATGCACCTTATCTATCTGCCGAGGCACTC
Source organism: Acanthochaenus luetkenii (assembly GCA_900312575.1). Lineage (NCBI taxonomy): Eukaryota > Metazoa > Chordata > Actinopteri > Beryciformes > Stephanoberycidae > Acanthochaenus > Acanthochaenus luetkenii. Next base: position 7,623 of record OMOT01026178.1, on the reverse strand, counting down.
GTCACCCGCTTACAGCGGGCCTCTGCCTCAGCATTACGAGCACAGTCATTTATTTGTCATCCGGTGTCAGGATAAATGTAACGAATGCCACGGGAGGCTTTCTCTATCATTCAAACGGGGACATCTGGTCTATCTACGGAGCGCCATCGCCAAGCTTTATGCAAGCTTCGGGAATAGACGTGACACCTGCATACCTGGAGGAGCAGTCTAAATCAGCGGCTGTCGCGAAGACAGAGGGAGGAGGAGGGACGTTGGACAATAGGACTCGTGGGAATGAGGCTTCCGCACAATGGACTCAATTCAAATTCAATCAGCGCGCACAAAGGGGCCCTGTCACGGCGGCGTATGAATGGGTTGAGGAATTGAGTGGTGTTGTTTATTTCACTATGAAGTCTCCATCACACTATTGGCACTGTCAACTTAATGACAAAAACACTGCTGTTAGTGCACTAGTCAGACAAAGAGTGAGAGTTAGAGGGAGTTCATCAAGCCCAGGTGTCACGCGGCGTGCTCGTACCGACGCGCTCATCCCTGCTACCTGTTACCGCCCATTTCTCTCCCCGTCTCTCCCGCTCTCTCTCCTTTCCGTCCAAAGATAAACAGCATTACTC
>OMOT01026165.1:12132-31534 GCA_900312575.1 Acanthochaenus luetkenii | reverse complement strand
CACCCAGTGTATTACAGACTACATCTGCTTCTGTGAGAGCAGCGTCGTACCCACCAAGAAGGTCCGCTGCTTCCCTAACAACAAGCCATGGATTAATAAGGACATTAAAGCCCTCCTTAACATGAAGAAGAGGGCTTTCATGGCAGGGGACAGGGAGGAGGTCAAGTTGGTCCAGAGGGAGCTGAAGAGGGAGCTGAGGGAAGCTAAGAACAGCTATAAAGACAGAATTGAGGGCAAACTTCAGCAGAACAAAACCAGGGAGGTGTGGAAGATGATGGATGGGATTATGGGGTGAAGACAGACAGGTCCAGCCGTGGTGGGGGATCAGGAACGTGCAAATGAGCTGAATCTATTCTTTAATAGGTTTGACTCCTGCACTCCTGTGAGCCCAGTAGGACAGTCTGGGTCCCCACCCCCCACCATTCACACCTCTGCTGCTGCCCTCTCCCCCTCACGATCCCCCAACGACCCTGAGGACGACACAAAACAGCCATTGGACTGTTCAACACGGTCAACAAGTGACCAGCGACAATTTTACAAGTAATATACTTTCATTATAAAAGTCTACTACTCACAAGATACAATCAAACATTTGTTTAATATATGGCATTACCACCTTTTAATACTGCAAACTGTGTTTTTCCTCACTGCAATTTGTTGTCTTTTTTTGCAATTATATGCTTTGAGCTTCTACAATATGTTCTATTCTTTAAAAACCCTGATGTTTATTTTAAACCAGGCAGTCACACCCGGTCACAAAGTTGAAAGTTTATAGCGTTGATGTTTTTAAAATGTAAAACCATCTGTCTCCTCATACCAAAACACACACCTATTTCCCCAGCGGACGTCCATATTTGAGCATGACACACACACTCTCACGTGCGAACACTCTCACCCCCATTGAAAACACTATTAACACACAAACCATCCCCCTATGGACAGACACGGTGGATTAGCGGTAGAGACAAGGGTTCTGATACAAAAGGTCCCTGGTTCAAACCCAGCCTGGCACAAGGCTAGCAGCTAGGCTAGGCTAGGGCTAGAGCAGCTAGCATCAACAGCATAAGTAGCATCCAAAAACAAGCAGCACTGCCAGACAACATGTCCATCAGCATCCAGCATCATAATCATGCAGCAGCCAGGGCAGGCCATACACTAACCACAAGCCCTCAGTGGCCAAAGACAGTAATGTCCACACTAGAAATGACTGAGCGCCCCCCATGGCCAAACCGGAGAACTACACGTTTTTTATCTAAAGGACGCCCCGTGCACGCGCGCACACACGCGCACGCGCCATATGTTCACAAAAAAGGTGTACTTCATATTCTTCTAACAAAACCTGATACAGCGTATTTTGGAAATAAAAATGTAAACTTGATTTTGTCTATTCCCAGTGTCAGTAACATTCTGACTGTTACTATGCAAGAGTAAACTCAAATAAACCAAAGGAGAAATGTCAATTATATTTCTCGCCTAGAATGTCTCCTAAATTAGAAATGGGTAACTGCAATGATCCAATGTACAAAGATGCCACTAAATCTATTCAGCAAGTCCTTGACTACCACTGACAAAGTCGATAGAAATATAACAAAACATAGATTCTTCAAGGGTTTAATTATCATAGGACCAGATGGACTCTCCATTTTGGCACAAGTACCACTTGGAAGGGAATCTGGCTGGAAAGTACTACTAATTTCCACTGCAATTTCTTCAATATTGTACATTTAACAAAACTTTAGTACTGTCATCTGCAGTACTACCAAACGGCCAATAGATGGCAATACAAGACAGTGTATTATCATGGAGGCATAGGGCCAGGCTATCCATAGCTCTACAGGAAAAGCCTCAGAGCACGAAACTTGGTCGGAGAAGTTGTGGCGAGACTACAAAATACAATGTAAGCGCAAGTAAACAATATTAGCTGCTTATGATGATAATTGCATTGGGAATTGATTAAATGTTGTGAAAAACACAAAATGTGCCACGTGGAATGAAAAATGTGAAGTTTGGCTGCATATTTGCTGTGGGGCTGACACAAGTTGTTCAGCTCAGGCTATTCTATGCTTGGTAGCAATTGGTTCAGTAGGGTGTCAAGTTTAATTTCATACCCGACAAGGCGGCATGGAGTGAGCGGATTATTTTTCAAATGGCATTGTAATGTTACTGTCCCTTGCATTTTGAGGGCTTTTATTTTGGAACACAAATATTTTGATTATTGCCTATCAGACACATGGGAGTGTTGTTTGACCATGCCCATCCGTCTATCTCTATCACCATATCTGTTTCCTATATTACTGTCATTGCTTATGTTATTGTACATTCCACTGTTTGTCCTGGCACCTGCTCCTACTCAGCCGTCCTGGTGAGGGATCCCTCTTTGACTTGGCCCACCCAAGGTTTCTTCCATTTTTTACCTAATAAGGTTTTGGTGGAAGTTTTTCCTTGCATGCATTGAGGGTCTAAGGCTGTGGTGCCGGGTAATTTAGGCCTTGTAGAATAGTTAGGGCTATGGCTTGCTAAATAGATTTTGTTTGTCTTGTACTTGATTCTGTTTCTGTGTTTGTCTTTTACTATTCTGTAATTTCCTCTGATTGATGTTCAGGTAGATCTAGTTGGCTCATTTTCTGTAAAGTCCTTTGAGACATAAAGGGCTATATAAATAAATAAACTTGAACTTGAAATGAACTTGAACTTGTTTTTGTGGCGTTAGGTCCCCATCTTTTTGTTTTTTTAATGGTATCAATCTTACAGACGCTGTGACCATCGGTGACAACCAATAATGTATATAGCCCTTTTATACAAGCATGTCTCAAAGGGCTATACATTGCATCATATATACACACTACATCATCATATACTACATCATATATCATACTACACACAAACACATCTATGGGCAATTTAGAATTTTCAGTTCACCTGATCTGCATGTCTTTGGACTGTTGGAGGAAATTGGAGCACCCGGAGGAAACCCACACGAACAGGGGGAGAACATGCAAACTCCACACAGAAAGGACCGGGTCGGATATTTGAACCTACAACCTTCATGCTGTGAGGCAACAACGCTAACCACTGAGCCAAACAACGGATTTGTTATTGTGTGTGTAAGAAACACTTAACTGAACACAGCAGCAAACTGTCTTCACAGCTTTGACGTGGTCCATCCTCTGAGGGCATGTTTCATTAGTCCTCCCTGCTGCTTTTAATGCGTCCCAGTATCCCTGGAGAGGTTCTCTCAGTTCTCATGGGGGTGTTCATGAATCGTTTTTTGAGTGGCTCCATAACTGAGACAAATGTGCCCTGGTTGTCCCTACCACAGGGATGGGCACCCATGTGCCATAGAGGGCCAAGAGTATGCACACTCAGCTCTCCGTGGCACAATTGCCCATAGCTGTGCTACCAGGAGCACAAACAACATTGCTCCCAGGGTCACAGTGGCACTCAAACCCCTGCTACATTACCTACTCCCTGGAGTATGTATTCACCGCCACCTTTCAGACTTGTGTTTTTCAACCTTCTTTAGATGTTGTTGTGATTGTTTCTTACGCAAAACGTTTAATGTATTGTCTATAATAAAATAATACTAAAACTTTGATAAGAATACAGAAAGTTCTTTAAAACTAAATGTTCAATTATATGGATGCTGCACATTCTTTAAAAGGCAGACAACACTAAACTCAGAAGTCTCTCTCTCTCTCTCTCTCCTTCTTTGCTAGGTTCTCCTGTACACGGTCAAACTCTTCTCACTGTCTTTCTGCTATTCTCTTCATTTCACTCACACAATACTCCAAGCCCTTGTATGCCCTTTTGCATTTATTTGTATTTATTTTGCAATTATTGCTCATATTTGACAAGTAAGTTAATGTGTGGCGCTGAGCTAACTGAGCAAGACAAGTGCAAAATTACAGCTAGCGTGTCAGTGTTGTGCATGCGTGTTTACCATAAGCTGGTAAAATGATATATTGAAAATGACATTTTTATTAATTTATCTAATCATTTCCAAATACCTTGGAGATGCGTCGCATTTATAGCTTATGATGAGCACTCGCCACTGGAGTATTCAGAGCAAAAGGGGGGATGATAACTTTAGTGATTTTATTTTATTTTACTCGCATTCTAAACTAAAAGAGTCGAAGGATTTGGGTTCATGAATTTAAAAAAGAGAGGAGCTGGGAGAATCAAATGCTCTTTTATGGGAGCTGTCTTGATATTGTTCGTTGTTTACATGAGAGTAAATTATTTTCACCAAGTGAAGCTATTTATTTCTTTACCAGTAGGTGACTCCGATATGGGGTCATTATTGTCTCCTGAACATTCCACAAATATGTTTTGAATGTTACAAACAAAAGAACTGATTCACAAATGTGTTTTTTGCATGTAAAGCATCATCTGCCATGTGTGGAATCACTTGCATTCATTTGTGGATTTTTGAGACAATCCTAACAGCATGATGAGCGAACTTATCCACAGATATGTGTTTTTTTACCACTGAGTCTACTCCAGCAAATCAGATTTGAAAATATAATTTGGCTAACGGCCACATTACTCAATCATACCAATCATAGCAGGTCTTTGTCTTATCAGGGTTGAGCGTCTCTGGCGTGATGTGATAATGTGTGTAACCAAGGGGGATTGATTTCAATAGGTTACTGTTTACGAATACCTTTACTAACACGTGAGTTAGGAGCAAATTGTAGAATTTTAACTTTCACTATAAGTAACATTTTCACAACGGGAGGCTCTGTCGGATTGAGTAAAATACTACTGGTCTACTGGTCTGTGCATCGCCAAATGACAGACATGACATGATGTGCACATTAGGCGCATTAGAGACATAAGTGGCTGCTTAAACATAAGTGGCTGCTTAGGGCCCTGTAGCCACTAGAGGGCCCCATAGCACCATTAAAAAAAAGAAAATCTATCTAGACCCTGTTTTCAGTGTTAATTGTATTATTATGCACATTTGAGTTGTGGTGTTTGTTTATTTATGTATGTAGACCCTGTTATGAGTGTTGTCTATTATTTTAGTATTTTAAAAGTGGTAACCTGTCAATAGATTTTATTCTGTAAACATAGTTTGTTTGGCCTTCTTAGACACCATTATTTAAAAAGATCTATCTTTGAACAATGATGGTCACTTTACGTCTTTTTATTCTGTACTGTCAGTTCATCGGTGCTATCTGATATGACTACTTTATCTAAGTTCATGTTAATTTGTCAGATAACTTTTGATCCCCTAAAATGGGAGTTCAAAATGCAATATTGGAAAAATGTCTATACATTGACCAACTTTTGATTTTGTGTGCGGACATGCCGATATGGGAAACACTAGGGTTGTTCGTGGTTCTCATGGGATGGTTATCCCACCCTTTCCTGGCATCAAGGCTGACTTGTATGTGTGGTATAAAAATATAATCACAACAGAAGAGGTGGGTGAGGTTGCTCAAATCTAAAAGTGCATAGTCCCCCAGACAGTGTAGGATTTCTTAGCACACCTTGCTTACACACTCTCTTACATCCGGCCAGAGACGCTCAACACCGATAAGACAATTTGTATATGACAATTGGTGGAAAATTCACAACAACTGTCTTTCCTCTTATTTTTCATTATAGGCTACATGTACAGATGCACCTGGAGCCTCCATTTTAAGGTTTGCGAGGATACTTCTATATGAATGCATTGCTACATTAATTCAACTTTCTATGATGATATGGGTCAAAACAACACTTTGGCTAAAATTATGTAATAGATAGAGATTACTTCATAACATCCTTCAGGAGCACAAAGTCATCCACTAAACTCTGTAACTTGACACACATTTTTCAAACAGTCAAAGTAGAGATAGTGAGTGAACAGATATGAAATAAAACAGTAATAATAACGTATTCACTTTGGTGAAATGATTGTTGGTCAGCTTGTACAACGCACCGAGCAACTGCCATGAAAGTAAAATGAGTGTTGTTTGGAAATATAGACTAGGTACATTTTGCTCACTAAATTATAAACAGGGAATCTTGGACATTTGTTTATCTGATCATGCTTGTCAGTTCACAGCCTGCCCGAACAGATCTACTACAACTTAGGTATTGGGCATAACCAAAAATATGCAGCTGATTGAACATCCCACCTCATGGTGATGAGAAGAACGAGTTGTGATTGGTCGGAGTAATGTGGGCGTAAGCCAAGGGATATCTTCAAATCTGATTGGCTGGAGTAGACTCAGTGGAAAAAAGTTTTGCTCGTCTGTCAATTTGATCAACTTATTTGTGAACCAGTTCTTTTGTTTGTAATATACAAAACATATTTGTGGATCTTGTTTTATTTGTGGAATATTCAGAAGACATTTGTTTGTGAGTGCATGAACATAATTGTGAAGCAAATATTTTGTTTTATTTGTGGAATGTTTATATTACAGTATTTATTTGTGGATCTCATTTTATTAGTGAGATTTTCACACTATTTATTTGTTAATTTATGAGACAATAATAGCCTGCATACTCTGAACACCACATCTACTGACAATCAAAGAGACAATTCACCATGGCTAAACAGGTTTTAAATACTGGAGGGGACACACATGTTGCTACCTCCCTGTCATAGCCATTACAAATATATGATCAGTAGCCAATACGTGATGCTATTTTGTTAGTTAGCTAGCTAATTAGCAAATACACTAGTTAGCGATTTAACAAGTTTCCAAGTCAGTAAACACAATGTACCGCTAATCCCAAGAGCTCTTCTGATCCCGACCCATGTCATGCTACTTATAAAGGGGATGGCCAAATAGTGAAATGCCTTTAATGTTATAAGTAACCTTTATACTGCAGACCAGCTGATGCTCCTACTGCCACTAGTTTTCACTGCAATTATACTGGAAGATTTTTACCAATTCATTTTCTACTATTCAAACCACTTGCGGAAGTGTAATTTCACCTTGTAGACATTGTGTTTCAAGTTCCCTGGTTTCCTGATAAGTCATGTCATTTTAAATGTATTTAAGTTAACATTAGATGGTGTGATTTAGGTGTGTTTTGTATGTTGTTTTTGGACTTGGAGGATGTAGCATTAGTATATTAGTGATTTAATTTAATTTAATATTTTACCAAGACGCTCACAACTGGCAAGTATGTAACTAGCACAGCTTCTCTTCACTTGTTTTTTCTTTTTACGGGACAGGAGGGTGGCTGAGTGAGTAAAGAGACTGTCCTTTGTTCATGCCTGGGTTCAAGTCCCCATGTGGGCAAACATCTGCCCTGCTGAAGTGTCACTGAATCCCTACCAGCTCCAGAGCTGCTTTTCTGTAGCTGACCTAACTTCTATGTGGAGGAGGGCAACAGAAAAAAAAACAATAAATCACATTGATCGATGTCCCCACACAGAATCTGGATGTTCACTCCTGCATTCTCATTGTTTATTCTTGTTATGCTCCATTTTGTTATTCAACATTCAGCACCCCCTCTCTGTGAGGCCCTTCCCATGGTTTCCAACATGTGTTTCCTAATGAGTTTGTGGGAGTTTTTCCTTGTTCCTATTGAGTGTCTAAGGTTGGGGGGTCTCATTTTAATTAATTGCTTCAGAATATGTCCATTGTGAAGCCCTGAGGCAGTGACTAATTAAGGGCTATACAGAGACTTGTTTTTGTGGATAAGACGGGGAAGGAGATGAGAATATAATATGGGCTGAATGAGGAGGAAGAGATCAGGAGCAGAGAATGCAAGAGGTTTCTAAAGCATAGATTAGTATGTGGTATCAATAAGTGTTTTTTCTGCTGTGTTTAGCCATGTGTTCAAATGTGTTCAAACGACATAATTTACATGTTGGGTTTGATCCACTGGCTAGGGGCATGCTCATGCGTCTGATAGCGTGTGTGTGTGTGGGGGCATAGCAGTGTGGGTGTGTGTTTGGTAGGTGCAATGACATGGCAATATAACAATCTCACACACAAAAAGTGAAAGAGAAATAGTTTGATTCCTGTCACGTTGACACCCTCACCCAACACAGGTGGTGGGAGGAGGCAGGCAGTTTCTATGGTAACAGTGTCGTCACCGGCAATGACTGCGGAATGCAAAAAGTAGAAGATGCAGTATAATCTGTGTGTTTAAGTGGATGTGTGTGTGTGTGTGTGTGTCAATAAGAAAGAGAGCTTTTGTGTGTTTGTATATATGTGACAGAGCCAGTGTGTTTTTATCTGTATGTCTGTCTGTGAGTGTGCAGACATGTGAACGTCCATGTGTGTCTGTGTGGTGGAATGCCAATTAAATAATTATGTCAATGTCTTCTAGTTTGCATCTGCCACCATATTAGATTAATAAGACACTGGACACGCTCATACATGCATGCATTTATGCAGCCTTACTACAACTTCAGTGTTAGAAATTAGTATTTTTCACTAATCTGTCCACTCTAATCCATAGTTGGGTTTTCATCCAAGTATTTTTTTATGCAAATCATGATGTATTGAGTTATAAAGGGTGAACTGAATAGAAGAGATAAAAATGTCTATAACATTTCAAAATAGTTTTTACTCACTCGAGACAGAAATGTTTTGACGATAAAGAAATTGTGCAAAAAATAGCACTGGAAGCACATTTGTGGAATACATAATGACAGGTTCAGTGTCATTACAGAACAGTTCAAATGTAGCTTTGGACTTTCTGAAATAGGTTATTGTTCTTTGGTGTCAGCTAATGTCGGCCATATTTCATGATGTCTGTAGACAAAATAAAGAAATGCACTTGGCAATATTCTAATGAATGGTCATACAATGACAAGATCTACACATGGGAATGCCAGCGTATTACATTTTTGGGAGTGGTGGACACATTTTGCAGACATTTAAAAAATATATTGATTTTTTTGTGTGAAAACATAGAACCTCAAGGGGGCCTGTCCACCTGTGCCATACCAACCCGTTGCTCCCCCTACAATCTCAGCAACAGGATCCTAATCAAGCAAATTAACAGGAGGAGAGAGAACGCAAGAAGGGAATCAGGAAGCCATCAACAGGGTGCTCTTGACAACACATCTATTTAACAGTGTTAAATAGAAATTTAACACTGTTAAATAGATGTGTTTAAGTGTGCACCGTGCCCAAAAAAACTAAAAAGAAAGGAGACCCACCATTAACACCAATTAAGCTATCAAAAGCACAATTCTGGCTACTTTCAATAGTTTCACCCCAAAAAATGCTTACCAAAGGACGCACTTCAGCAAAGTTTTGCATCCCGGATGAGCCCCCGATTTGTTGGCCACAAAAAAAATGGTGACGCACACTAAATACTATGGGAAAATTTGCAAAGATTTATTAACAAACTAAACTATAGAAAAAAGACTTAACAACATTGCAATGGGGTGTGTTGGTCAGTAAATAAATGGTTGGTGAGTTAGATGTTGGGCGAATAAGAAAACAAAAGGCAAATGCCAGAATAAACAAATGAAGTGCTTGTGGGAGAGGAGCAAGGACCCCCTCTCAGCAAGGCTAGGAAAGGGAATCCAGGCCAGGTGTCCTGGATCATGCTAATGGATTCCAGCCCGCCCACCAGGTATCTGCTTGGAGCAAAACCCTAAGACCCCGACAGATAACCAGAAGGCCGTCACTACCTGACATTTTCACCCGCGTTGTAAAAGAGGACATTTTATTAAAATATGTCGCTTACATTCATCCTTTCAATTTGTAAATATCATAATTTGCATGGAAACCCAGCTAATGTTTTCTGTACATTTACTGAAAAACCAGTGAGAGGTTTTGGAATGAAACCTAAAACGGTTTTGAAAACGAACCTCTGGAATTGGGATGCAGACAGACACACACACACACACCCACACACTTGGTAGAAAACACCTAACACATCAAGCAAAAACACCAAATTGCCTGTGTTTTTTCTGTGACTGACCCTGATTAATGATAGATGATGGATAAGAGATCGCAGCTAATTTATTGTTCATCACTAAGAAGAGCAGTATAATTATGCTCTAAGGTTTGTGATTTTTTTCAATTATGACCGACTACTTTGATTTCATGTCATAACATTACAGCATTTAGCAGACGCTTTTATCCAAAGCGACTTACATGTCATACCGTTGGCGGAGGCAGCCATGCAAGACCAACCTGCTCAACGGGAGCAATTTTGGGGTTAGGTGTCTTGCTCAAGGACACTACGACATCATTTTTTCCCGGGAGGAGCTGGACTAGAACCGCCGACCTATCAGTGGCGGGGAGGGAACTCTACCTCCTGAGCTACTGTTGCCCCCATACAAGTATGTCTCAAAGGGCTTTACATTGCATGCATCATATACATAGTACATCACACCATGCACCACACTACACACAAACGCAAATAGATTTAATCATCGTCAGGTCCAGAAATTGCCTAGCTTAATACTTTTGCCCATTTTCCTAACATATCAGTCAGTGATTCCTTGTCAGGAGAATCTAAGCAGTAATTTCTGGTTCTTTTGATGCACTAATTCCTTCCAATTTTTCAATAACAGGTAATGTGATACTTGATTTGATTCAATGAGATTAAATAGTAGTTATCCCATGGGAAATTGGTTGTCACTGCAGCAGAGAATAGGACATGAAGGACTGAAGATGATAAAACAAAAATAATAATTACACCACCAAAACATACTGAAAAGAATACAGCAAATGAATGAATAAAGACAGTGTCTGCACTGACAGACTTACAGGTTAAAGCAGATTTGCATCGCTAGATGTTCACGTTATGGGAGAACAAATAGAGACAGAAATGTCTCCAGACAAGCATGACTTGTAAATTCATATTTACAGATGGAGGAAGGAAATTTACAGAAATTCATTAATATGTCCAATCAAATTGTTAGCAACCATCATGTAAAATATAAAGATGGAGGTAATATACTGATGATGAGTCTGGACTAGGGAACATAATTATACTATTCATTTCAGTGAAAAGCATTTACCCTGTGCTATTATTTACATATGCACTTCCAAAAATACCCATCTTCAGTCATTTAGTCTCACATTCAGTCTAATTTTTAAAATGTTGCTAATAGGGTGTGATAATTGCACTTGTTTCCAATGCAGTTTCACGTGTTAGAGGAATGTTCTCAAAACAAGCAAGGCAAGTTAAGGCAGATCACTTGACTAGCATCTAAATGTCACTTGATTCAAGAACATCCCCGAAACAAGTTGATTTATCTCATCCCAGGTGGCAGTTACACATAGCAACCCACAGTCCAAAAAACTTTTACCCATGTGCCATGCCCTCTAGTAGCCTATCAGCTGTCCAATCACTCATTTCGTTTCTGTTGCTATGACAACCCCATCAGAAATAGAGGCCACCTCTCTAGTAATTAGAGGTGTGTGTGTGTGTGTGTGTGTGTGTGTGTGTGTGTGTGTGTGTGTGTGTGTGTGTGTGTGTGTGTGTGTGTGTGTGTGTGTGAGTGAGTATCACCTTGTAGCTTGCAGCACTTACGCAGGAATATATTGCCAAAGGCTGCAATTAATCCCAACACAAATGCATTCTGTGTTTGTGCATAAATACATCACTCACATACTGAAACACTGTGAATGATCACACTAATTCATTAACATTTACCATGTACGTACGCCACTGCATATTGTTGCTTTTTCTGTGCATATGTAAGGCCTTCTTGTGGACCTTAATATATATATATAGCATAAATATTGGTATTTTTTACATTTCTCATTTATTTTCATACTGCATATATTGACGTTTTTTGCATTTCATATTCATACATTTTTCATTGTCAGTATGTTCTACAGCTGTTATTTTTGCACACCCTTCTTATATGCTGTAATCCATTCTGATAGTTTTCATTCATATTTTTTTATCAATTTGTTTCTTGTGTTGTAATTGCCAGGTGCAATAATATCCCCATTTGCTCTATTCATTTTGATATCCTGCTGCAACAATCCAATTTACCCACATAGCATCATCCTCCATAGTTTCAAAGCAGTTGAAAATACCAGTAGGTGGGGTGTTGGGGGCTGGGGGTGTTTTCAGAATCCAATGGGTTTTTGTTCCAAAACAGAGAACGGTCCGGAAAGTTCGTTGTAAAAGCCAGAAATCTCAGCAGCTGACAAAGTAATCATTGAGTCATTTGTGACATACTCGTGGTGAAAAGGAGTGTCCACGTGGCCGGAGATAACAAAGTGCAATGTCCACACAGCGATTTACCCGAAACAGCTCTTTATTTGCTGCTTCGGGGAGGAAAAGGTTTAGTCTCTGATACTCAATGTCACTTGTGGGGTGATCATGGTTCATTCCAGGGGTCAAGGCAGGAGAAAGGTTGTCAGACAGGCAATGGTCGAGCACAAGGAGGGCTTTCAGACGGTCAGGGATATAGCACACAGCAGGGTCCTCATTCCGGTCGGTCACACACTCTCTTATCACTACTCGCTCACGCTTTCTGTCTCTCTCTCTCTCCTCCACCTCCCATGGGTCATGCCCCCCTTCCTCTATTTCCTCTTCCCTTTTAAACCCTATTTAAGCCCTGCCGCTCTCTCTCGTGATTGGCCCTGCCCGATCCTCCTAATGGGCTCAGCTGTCTTACATCTCTCTCTGATTGGGGCGGACGGCCGTCTCTGGGCTCTAGCGCCCCTGCAGGAAATGTCACGCACCGCCCCTCCTTCACCTTTCCCCTTCTAAACTCCCTCCGTCTGCCATATATTGTTATTGATCAACAACCCTATCAAATATGTTATATCATCATATATCATCAACCCTATTATATCTATTATGGTAATTTTTGTCTATGAGACGGTGGATATCCTACTTATTGCGCCTATAACTTTATTAACTTTTACTTTATTTTTTGCACAGTTTAGGTCCTGGGCTGAAAAAATTATAAAAATACCTGATTACTAAATTATATGGCAAGGTCACCAGAAAGCGAGAGAAATGAGTGAAGATGACACACACATACACAATCATTGTAATACATATCAATATATTATGATCATTCCATATCACCATAGTACAAATCATTACAATGCAATTACATAACCCAGGTTTGCGCGCTCAAAAGATGATACAGGACATCAAAGAATATGAGGCAAAGGAATCATATTAAAAAGATAAATTACTCACAGCTACTTATAGAGGCAGTCATTTATTTTAACCAAAGCCGATGTCTTCAGCTGTTGTCTTCTCAGTCCAACATCTGCTGCATGATTGATGTCTGGAGGTGTACGAGTGTGTGTGTGTGAGTGAGTGAGTGAGTGAGTGAGTGAGTGAGTGAGTGAGTGACTGAGTGAGTGAGTGAGTGAGTGACTGAGTGAGTGAGTGAGAGAGAATGGTTGGGAGAAACACGCTGTGCTCAAAACTGGTTTTCGTGTTTTCATTCTTTTTTTTCTTTTTCAGATGGGCTATTTAAGCACCCTTGTAAAAGTCCTGTGTTTAATGTAAAGTGGATATCAAATGTCTTACTGCCCTACAAAGCCAAAAAGCAGTAACTACGCAAACAGTGAAACTGAGAAAAATGACTAACGTTTATCCAAAGTCCAGGAAAATAGGTCACATGTTGACAAGTATTGTATCATTATAAAGTAAATTTTTGTATATATCAACACTGACCATTAATTTGACCTATAACCCCTAAACTTGTACAAATACATAGATATTGGTAGGTGCACTTTTCCTTTGTACCATCGTATGCAACTGTATGGATTATGCAAAGGCAAAGTGCATCTATGTATTTCTTTTAGGTTTCTTGTTTTATCTGTTTAACGGAAATGGTTTAAAAACTATTTCACCAGTATTCAATGGTTCCACATATCAATTTATATATAATATCATATTTTGAAGTGTACAGCTGAAATTATCACAGTACTGCTAAGCCAATATTAAATCGCTAGTTCATTAACAATATATAGGGCGGATGTGGAGAAAGATGAAGGGAAGGTGCTGGGTAATATAACATATATTTCCATTGTATTCAGACTATAAAATTAAATGAACCCCAATAAGTTAAATGTTTTCACGTTCATTTGGATATAGTAGCCAGCAAAATCAAGGGAAAAACTAAAGGCAACTTATTTCTGAGAATGTATAATTTTTTTAAAGCTAAGCCCATTTTGAGCTATTTCGAAACCTGGAGCGTTTGGGCATATGTGAACACAGCAATCGCACTCGGATGTGGAACAAAACAAGCGGGCCAAGAAAGGGTGGTCTCGTCACACTAACCCTGGAGCGGTTTGTTTGTAGTGAGAATGCAATCGACTCAACAAACCGAAACAACTCACTTACTGTACTGTATATTTTTATTAATTAATTAAACTCTTTTTTTGCAGGATCTATAGAATACATTGAATGAATTTATACATCCTACTGGATGTATGTGGGCCGTCTCCAGCTCTGGACCCCTAGAATCGTCATCACCTTTCACCCCACTAGCGAAGGCGCTGAGAATAAGACAGTGACAGCTGACCAGATACTACGGTTAGCTAGTTGCCCAAGAGCTGTGGATATCTAAAAAGCCTGCAAGCAGGCGCAATATGTCTCCCGAAGGCTTTCTATTGGTGCTCACTCTAGTGATACACATTTTAAAATATAATATATTAGTAATGTTAGTTATTTTTTGCTTTTAGCATTGCTTGAGTGAAAAGGCTTGTTTTAATTTGGATTAAGGTTTAGGCTGTTTCAGTCCCTGCGTTAATATTCCAGGGCTTTTGACCCACGGTGGAAACAGGGCTAAATAGAGCTCCACAGATGGGATTTTTATCAGGCTGGAATGGTAGGATTCCTGATAACAGAAATGCTGAGCTTTGGCTGAAAAAATGTTATGCAGTATGTTGAAAAAAAAGGTTTTCCTTTGAGATTTGACAGGAGAATAGGAAAACAAGGCTCGATATTCACTGTTCTGGGATTAATCAGTCCCCTCTCTCATTCGTTATGTGCTCACTGTATGTTTTTATGGCCACATATCTTTCTATCAGACACTTACTGTGTTTTATTTATTTCTCTTTGTGTCTTTGTGTGTGTGTCATTCACACTCTCGCACACCTGGGAATTTTTCACCTGGTGCGTATGTTTTGCGCTGCCACGGGGGATTGCTCTCATTGTTTGATCATCGGAGCACATGAAAGAGACAGATAACACAGAAGCTGGAGGCCAAGTCCACCCTGTCGGGAGCATCTCAGCCGGCTGGCTGGTTCATTGACTGATTGACTGACAAGTCGGTTAGTGGACTGAATGACTAGCTAAATGTGGACTGAGTGACTGATTATCACCATTATTTACTGGTGCTGTTTTACTAGCTATGTTTCCAACTGTCAAGGTAAATTTTAAGCAAACATTTGAAATGTTGCAAAAATTGAATTGAATTCGGTGTGTTTCCATCAGCTGTATTGAAGCCAATAAATAGGCTCCCTGAATGTCTCAAAAATCTTTCATTTTAGTTGATTAGTATTGGACAAGTTGTTATTGTTCTTTGGTGTCATATTTCATACTGTCTGAACACAAAAACAAAGAAATAATTTGGCAACATTTTCAGCTAATAGTCATACAACCATATACATGTGAAACAGTGCTATGACTATGTGCTATGTATGTAAGGTCGTGAGAAATATTTTACTTTCAAACTGTTGTGCAATGAGACTGAACCATTTGTCGGGCCAATCATGCCAAGCATACGTAATTTCAACAAATGTGTTTCCATTGCTATTTATCGCATTATTTCTTTATAGACCAATAACTTTTGCTCAAAGCAAACATAAAAGCTTTTCTTATTCCATACATAATAATTTACATGAAAATACTTATATGGAAACCCACCTACTGACATTCATGTTCACTGTTAACATCTTTACATTGACCTTTCATTAGTTTAGTTGTCCTATTCATCACAAACCATTTATATTAATAAATATAATAAAAGATAACGTAAAATCAAACACTTAATCAATAAATACAATTTTGTTTGAATCGACTGTAATAACCTTGACACACACACGCCCGCACATACACACACACACACACAATGCAGAGCAGGCCATCTGGAGACTGTAAATTATCTGTTTAACAGATAAATACAATGTAGGGAAAATGAGAGAAGGGGCGGTAGGGGCAGAGGGAAAAACATGCATATGCACACACACATACTGTTCATTTTGTTAATTGTTTTGGCTTATCTGATTGTTTTGTTTGGACACACCATAACTTACATAAATCTCCACCTTCTGTGCACCTTGCTGCAGGTTGCATATTCTCTATGCATAGTTCTTCAGTTGGAATGAACAACGAGGAGGGATAAACTGATATATACATCCATCTCTAATGTGATGGACATGATGCAGTTTGTTTGATTACATATTTATTATATAATTGATCAATACTAGACTGGTTGTCTACGGGAAGCTCATAATCTGAAATGATTCTTATGTGACATTTTGATCAGATTCCACACAAGTATGCATTAATATATTATAATTTAGAACCTGGTCTGAACTGCACCCACATAGTGATCATTGTTGTAGAACATTCCAATATCCTGAAACAGCTGCAGATACAGGATAATCTTCAGGTTGTGTGTGTGTGTGTGTGTGTGTGTGTGTGTGTGTGTGTGTGTGTAAGCAAGCCTGATAACCAATTCTCAATAGAGGTAACTATAGTTAGGCTGTTAATGTGTTGCTTAGCCACCGTTTAGTTTGGACCAGGGTTCAGCTATCAAAGTTTAGTGTAAATGTAAAGAATCACAAAGCTAATGGGAACACCACACACACACATACAAACACACAACGATGTACAATGGCCAACTAAATAACTGTGCTTTGATAGATAAGACACACACACACACACACACAAACACACACACACACACACACACACACACACACACACACACACACACACACACACACACACACACACACAGAGTGTACAATGAGTGTTTCATAATGATAGGGATGATGAATGGACACTGTACATATAATGACATAGGACGCATGCAGTATAACAAACAAACACAAAGAGCATTATACTTATTATAGGTACTGCGATGTGTCCATTTATCAGTCACGTAATTATCAAACACATTAATCATGTGTGTGTACAGTATGTGTATACAACATTGTTTATAATAGTGTCACGGTTGTGACTATGTCCAGCCTGGTTTTCCTATCTCCTGTGTTCCTGCACCCTCTTGTCTTTTTCTCTCTGTGTTTGTTGGAGTGGACGTGGCTTCCTGTTACCTATCCTCTGGATCACCTGTAGGCGCAGCAATCGGCACACCTGATGCTCACCTCCTTATCAACCTTGGCACGGTGGCTCAGTGTGTAGCACCGTCGCCTCACAGCAAGAAGGTTGTGGGTTTGAATCTCGGCCCCGGTCCTTTGTGTGGAATTTGCATGTTCTCCCCGTGTTCGCGTGTGTTTCCTCCGGGCGCTCCGATTTCCTCCCACAGTCCAAAGACACGCAGGTCAGATGAACTGAAGACCCTAAATTGCTCATAGATGTGTTTGTGTGAGTATGGTATATGATGTGTATGATGTGATATGTGTATGATGTAGTATATGATGATGTAGTATGTATATGATGCAATGTGAAGCCCTTTGAGACATGCTTGTATAAAAGGCCTACATAAATAAAAACATGACAAAAAAACACATTATATATACCCTGGCTTTCCTACCACTCTTCACCAGATCGTTGTTCAACCCAGGTGGTATCTATTGTCTTGGCTACTCATGTGATACCAACCTGTCGCTCATAGTGGATTGCTTACCTTCGTTTGTTTCCGTGTGTCTAGAACCCAGTCTGCCGTTTGCTGACCTAGTTGCTGCCCGCACAATTCGTGCCAGAGTCTCCACCTGTCCGTCGCCACCTCCGGACGTCTGCTCTCCATTGATGAACCCCGGACATTACCATTCATAAACCTCATATCCCAGTTCTGTAATAAACCTCCAGTGCCAGCTCTTGTGTCCTGCATTTGGGTCTCCCCAGTGCCTCACCATAACAAGTAGGAGCAGCCAACAGCCTTGACTTTATGACAGAAGGGAATGATAGAGAGGAAGAGAGTGGAGGTGAGATTAGAGACACGTTCATGAATCAGATTGGTGTGTGTACTTGGTTTAAAATGCAACAAAAGTATTTCACTGTTTTGCTACTTCCAAAATGTGTTTCATTGTACAAATTGGTGATAGGATTTTAATCAAACATGGTTGTCAAGAGTAACATCTGCAGTTTGGTGGATGCTTTTATCTAACACACCTTACAGTACCATGAGTTTAATATGGGTGGCACCCAGTGGGAGTAGAACCGTTTAGTCTGGCAGTGTTAGTGCATTGCTAAACCCACTGAGCACCTTGTTCATTGTAAACTATACAACAGTTTTGATTATAACTGCTGCTCAAAAACTTACATTTGAATGTTAGACAGTTAACAGTTCAATCTTAACTCAATAACTAAGTACTTTTTAACATATGTAAAGATTTGTGAATAGAAAAACCTCAAATTCTACATTATGGGTTATTGTATGTAGATATGTGTCCAAAAAGTCCTAATTTAATCTCTACCAATACCAATGACTCAAAGATTACTTCACCAGGTGCTGAGATTTCTGTCTTTCTTGGCCGCCGAAAGAGTCAATAAAAGTAATAGATTACTTAAAGGAATAGTTCATTCCAAAATGACAAATGTCTAGAATATATAATGATCAGACCAGATGTAAGGCCAAACAAATTGTGTCTGATCTCTCAGTAATTAGTTCATTTGTGTGTTGTATTGTATATTATTTATTGTATTGTGTCACATTTTAACCAACCTGTGAAGCCAAAGACAAATTTCAACTGCAGTGGACAATAAAGTAATATTATATTAACAAAAAACTATTATATTTTGAGAAAGCATTAATATCTGGGGTTTTTTTTTTACATAAGGACCCTATTCCCATCTGTTTGATACTACTTACCGATTCATACTTTGAACTTATACAATAAGGATTTATGTCCTACACCCACTGCTGTCACTTTAAGATATTTCTTTCTAGACTGATTGTTATATATTTTGCCATTATTTGTGCACAGCCAATTCTGCACTGGATCTCTAAGATGGTGCCAGCCATGGTTTCTAAGATTTGTGATGCAACTGCAAAGTCTCTATTGTCCCCCTGCCTCTCTACCTCTAGCTTCATCCACTTTCTCTAGCCCCCTCCTTCCTTCATTCCCTCTCCCTTCTTGCTGCAGGCATAGATGTTGTTATGGCTGGCGTAGGCGGCACCTTTTACCACTGACAGTAGAGAGGGATGGATGGAAGAGCAAAGAGGTAGAGGTGAGAAAGCGAGAAGGGGGTTTATTCTAGAACTGAGAAGTCATAAACAAACTACTTTTTCCCCTCTCTCTCTCTCTCTCTCTCTCTCTCTCTCTCTCTCTCTCTCTCTTTCTTTCTCTCTCTCTCTATC